>LR749513.1:3820065-3852412 GCA_902729485.2 Mus minutoides | reverse complement strand
CTGGAGTTACAGACATCTGTAAATTGCCACACAGGTGCTGGGAACTGAACTCAGGTCCTCTGCAAGAGCAACAAGTGTTCTTTTTTTTTTTAAATTTATTTATTTACTTTATTTAAGTACACTGAAGCTGTCTTCAGACACCCCAGAAGAGGGCATCAGATCTCATTATGGATGGTTGTGAGCCACCATGTGATTGCTGGGATTTGAACTCAGGACCTCTGAAAGAGCAGTCAGTGCTCTTAACCGCTGAGCCATCTCTCCAGCCCCCAGTGTTCTTAACCACCAACCCATATCTTTAACCTCATTTGTGTACATGTGCATGTGGGGTATGCCACAATACCCCCGTGTGTGTGTGTGTGTGTGTGTGTGTGTGTGTGTGTGTGTGTGTGGTCAGAGGATAAGTTTGGGGAGTTGGTTCTTTCCTTTGAGCATGTGGATCTTGGGAATTGAACTCATGCTTCAGTCTTGTCAGCAAGCTCCTTCATCAGCTGAGCCATCTCGCTGGCCCCTTCCCTCTTTCTCTTTCCTAAACCTGACACTAACTTATGGCCTGCATGTATCTTTCTCAGGCAAAGTTTTGTACTTTCGTGTCATATGTAAATTTGTATAACTGAGCTGAGAACGGTTTTGCAGGCCTGTAATCTGTGTACACACTGGGGAGGTAGATGCAGAAGGATCAGGAGAGGAGTTCAAGGTCATCCTTGGCTACGTAGTAAGTTCAAGGCCAGCCTGAGACATGTGGGACCTTGTATGTTTGTTTGTTTTAAAAGACATTGAAATTTTGCTGAAGTTATCTATGCACAGCTTGCTTTTTCATGTAAGATATCTGTGAGGTCCATCCACATAGATTATTTCTTCTCTAGTTGATTTTTAACTGCTCTATAATATTTCCCAACATTGATATACTACATACAGTCTGTTCATCTGACACTTGCTGAAGGGAGATTAGTTTTCTTACCATTGTGAGTGGAATTGCAGGAAATAACTTTGGAACTTTTTTGCTTTTTTTGTTGGTTTTTTTGTTTTTGTTTTTGTTTTGAGACAGGGTCTCTCAATATAGTCCAGCCTGTCTCGGAACTCATTTTGTAGATCAGGCTGGCTCATTGAAATCAGCCTGCCTCTACCTCCTGAGGGCCGAGATTAAAGGCTAGTGCCACCTTACCTACTCAACTTTGGGGCTTTGTATTCATAAACAAAACTTCCAAGACTTAACTTTATTATGTTTTAGTTTTAATTTTTGTATGTATGTTTGTGTGTGTGTGTGTGTTTCTGTATATATGTGTGTATGTGGCAAGGTATCCACATGTGTGTACATATGTAGGGTGTTTGTGCACATGTGTGTGAGTATGCATGCATGTGTGTGGGGTATGTGCATGTGTGTGCACACATGTGTGTATGTGTGGGTGTGTGTTCACATGTGTGTGCATGCAACATCAAAGGTTAATGTGATTTTTTTAAAAATCACTTTTCACCTTAATTTTTGGGACAAGGTTTCTCACTGAGCTTGTAGCTCATCAGTTGGCTACACTGTCTGGCCAGGGAGTACCAGAGGTCTGCCTCTCTCCTCTCCCTATACACTGGGTTTCAGATGTGCACTTCCAAGGCTGGCTTTTACCTGGGTACCGAGGATATGAACTCATACGCTGTGTTTACATGGCAGACACTATTTACTGGGCCATCTTGCCTGCCTCTGTCTGTAACTCTGGTAGATACTATCAGTTCCTCTCCAAGCTTATGTTCCAACTTCCACTCCACCAGCAATGAATACAAGTCAATAACTGGGGTTGTAAATATTAATTAATTTATATGTGTGTGCATATATTTGTATGTGGGAGCACATATCAGGGTACACATGTGGCGGTCAGAGAACAGGTTAGAGTCTGTTCCCTCCTTCTACCATGTGGGTCCTAGGAATTGATCTCAGATCCTCGGGCTTGGCAGCAGTCATCTTACCTGCTGAGCGTCTCACTGAGCCCAGACGGGCTAAATTCTGTCAACTCACTGATGAGAGGTTGTAACACATTTTGAGATTTGCATTTCTCTAACATGTGGAAAGTTTTGGATCCTTTCAGTCCTGTCTCCAAATTACTGAATTGTTCCATCCCTCTTGAGTGATAGTTTAGCTGTGTATAAAACTCATGGGCAGTGGCTGGAGAGATGGCTCAGCAGTTAATAGCAATGGATACCCTTTCAGAGGACCTAGGGTTTGATTCCCAGCACCCACTTGGTGGCTCACAACCATCTTTAACTCCAGTTCCAGGGGATTGATGCCCGCTTAGAACCTCTGTGCAAACCACGTATGCACATGGTACACATGCACAGGCAGGCAAAACACTTATACATAGAAAATAGAATAAATAAATCTAAAAATAAAACCACCCTCTTAGTCTACAGATTTTACTCTCTGCCCTTTGGGAGACAATCTCCCATTATCTCTGGCCTCTTATAGTTGCTTTTCAAATGTCTTTGGAGGCAACTCTTTTTATTTTATTAATTTGCCATATTTTGTCTTTGTTGTTCCAAAGACTTATGGTGATTGTCTATGTATTGATCCATGACAATTGGATTGATTGGATCTCATGACAGTCTTTGGACTGCAGGCCAGCAAGATGATTCAGTGGCCAAAGGTACTTGCCACCAAGCCTGATAACTTGAGTTTGATCCCCAGAACCCACATGGTAGAAGGTGAGAACTGACTCTCTCAAGTTGTCCTCTGATCTCCACACGCATGTACCCCCCCAAATGCAAAACAAAATGAATAAATGTAATAATCTTTGGAGTGTGTGTTATGGTACTGGGGATAAAAACCCAGTGCTTTGCACACGCTGAGCAAATGCTCTACCATTGAACTATAGCACAGCCCTTGGTTTTCCGAGGTAAGGTTTTGCTCTAAAACTCATGATCCTCCTGTCTCAGCCTCTGAGATGCTGGGAGTGCAGTTATGTACCATTAAACCCAATCAAGGATACAATTATTTTCATGTGAAGGTAGGCTGTGGTGTGTGTGTGTGTATGTGTGTGTGTGTGTGTGTGTAAGTGTGTTATACCTAAGTACATGTGCCTGAAGTCCCAAGGTCAGCATGTGGTATCTTTCTCAATCACTATTTATCATTTATAGTGGCAGGTCTCATACTGAGAGCTTACCAATTTGGATGGTTTAGTTAGCCAGTGTATCCCAGGACTTCCTATTTCCACTCCCACCTGGCTTTTGGAATCTGAACTCCAGCTGTGTATACTGAGCCCAGAATACACTGATTTTGAATCAAATCACACAACATGGCTGCCAAGGGCTGTCTAACAAGAGCAGATACATATCTAGAGCTACCTTCTAGTCAGGCATGAACTCGAGGTGTAAGCTTGGAGCTTAGGAAACAGCTCAGTCAGTAAAGAACCTACCTTGTAGGTATGGTGATCTGGGCTTCATCCTCACAACCCACATTATAAAAAAATCTGGGCATGGTCACAGACACTGTCATCCCAGTTCTAGGAAGATCTCTGTGAGTTCAAGGCTAGTCTGGTGTATACATCAAGTCCCAGGCCAACCAGGGCTAACTACTGAGTCCCTGTCTCAAAAACAGGACACACAAAATACAAAACAAAACTTAAAACTCCACAAACCCAGATGGAAGGTGTCTATGGAGTAATGGTCTCTGTTGTCGACTATTCTCCACATGTACACACGAGCCCATACTCGAGGACACCCGCACTCACACAAACATATTAGTGTGACCTGTGCTGCAAATGACACCGAACTTTCCTAGGATGCAGGCTCCAGAGATAATAGAAAGCTTTGGTCCCCCTGCTTATCTGTCTTTGTCCTGGTCAGTCATCATCTTCCTTTTCTGTGGCTGCTCATGACTAATAGGTGTCTTGGTCACTCTATTTCATTCATCTGTGCCCTGAAGAGACCTATCTTGGTGTCTTAGTCAGGGTTTCTATTGCTGCAATGAAAACACCATGACCAAAAAGCAACTTGGGAAGGAAAGAGTTTACTTAGCTTATACTTCCATGAAGTTCATCACTGAAGGAAGTCAGGACAGGAACTCAAACAGGGCAGGGACCTGGAGGTAGGAGCTGGTGCAGAGGTCATGGAGGAGTGCTGCTTACTGGCTTGCTCCTTTTGACTAGCTCAGCCTGCTTTCTTATAGAACCCAGGACCACCAGCCCAGGGGATGACACCTCCCACAATGGGCTGGGCTCGCCTCCATCATTCACTAATTAAGAAAATGCCTTACAGATGGATGTCATGGAGGCATTTCCTCAACTGAGGCTCCCTCCTTTCAGATAACTCTACCTTATGTGTCAAGTTTACATAAGACCAGTCAGCACACCTAACTTACTTTTTTCTTGTAATAAAATTCCTGAAAAAGCATCTTAAGGAAGGAAAGGGTCTGGAGAGGCAGCTCAGTGGGTAAATCTCATGTAAGCTTGATGGCAGGAGTTTCATCCCCGGAATGGAGAGTGTACCCAGAGAACTGATGCTTGAAAGCTGTCCTCTGGCCTTCACATGCATGCTGGGGTATGTATGCATACACTCCCTACATTATACACACAGTAAATAAAAAATAAATAAATAAATAAATAAATAAATAAATAAATAAATAAAATTAAGGAAATACGAATTTATTTGGGCTCCCATTTTGAAGGTCCAGTCCATCAAGGCTGCAGGAGCAAGGAGGCTGTTACTGTGTCCCCAGTCAGAAAGCAGAGAGGTATGTTACATTGTGTCCCCAGTCAGGAAGCAAAGATAGATGGATGCTGGAGCTCAGCTCACTTTGTCCTTTTTTTTTTTTTGCTCAGAACCCAGGCCACATCTAGGGTAGATATGCCCACTTTAACAACCTGATCTATTTAATTTTGTAAAAAAAAAAAAAAAAAAAAAGGCATTTATTTTATTTGTGTGTGTGTGTGTGTGTGTGTGTGTGTGTGCACACGTGCACCTGTGGAGGTCAGAGAACAACTGTGGATATCAGTTCTCTCCTTCCACCATATGGGTCCTAAGGGATTGAACCCAGGTTGCCAGGCTTGGCGGCAAATGCTTTTACTCAGTGAACCATCTCACGGGCCCTCAACTAACCTAATCTAGATAATCCTTCATGGACTAGTGCAGAGGTCCGTTTCCATGGTGATTCTAAATCATGATAATTAAGATTAGTCATTATTGAGACATTGTTGAGACAGATTGCGACTTCTAATAGTCCTGCCTAGGTTGGGGCTGGGAAAGGGCTGCACTGGGGGCGGGGCGGGGGGCGGGGGGCGGACTGGGGCGGACTGGGGCAGGTCTCCTTCTCACGCTGCATCCATGGGTGTGGATGGTTGCATCTTCTCCCTGTGCTCCCGATGTTCGGCTCAGATGGCAGTGTGTAGGAAGCATGAGATCTAAGTTTATCCCGGGTTCCACAGTCCATCCTCACCCTCTGAGGTTGGGATTCACTGATGAACTCCATCCCTGAGCCTGGGAAGAATCTAGAAAGGGTCAGACGTTTGTGAAGGTTCTAGAAAGGTCTGGAGAATCTTCTTCTGAGGGTAGCACGATCCCCATCACACTGTCCAGCGGATCCTCTATACTTTATCAATCATGACTGTTTTCTTCCGTTTGTGCACTCGTGTGATGTGCACGTGTGAAGGGCATAGGCTTTGCCAGGATATCTTCTCCAAACCATCCCACAAAGCTCTCAGCCTTCCTAAGGCTGTGACCCTTTAATACAGTTCCTCGTGTTGTGGTGATTGCCACCCATAAAATTATTCCCATTGCTACTTCATAACTGTAATTTTGCTACTGTTATGAATTCTAGTGTAAATGTGTGTTTTCCGATGGTCTCAGGTGACCTCTGTGAAAATGTCCTTCGAACCTCAAAGAGAGCTCCACCCACAGTTTGAGAACCACTGCCATCGAGGAACTGAGTTGAATTTTTGGTTCTGTGTCACACCCTCTGGAACCCAAAGCTTTCAGTGTCCTGTTCCATCTCCTTGAGGTTTGCAAGATAGCTTCAGCCTGACCCCGGAGCAGAGCAGGAATTGGAGCGTTGACCCTGAGCTAGGAGTCTTCCAAAAGGGCTGGAGCCTGGGCCCCCTGTTAGCTTGCTCCCTTTCTACCGCCATCCCACCAGCAACTGCAGGAACAGGCCCCGGTCTGCATTTATGGAATTCCTGTCTGCAAAAGCCTCACAGTTGTTTTCGATTAGCGTACAAGTCGACATGCGCGTAGAACATCTGCTGTTAATCCACGTCCCGGTGGAAGGGAGATGCCAACACGTCGTTTATTAGGCACGTCCATCCCATAATGTCCTCGCTCTGCCTTTGTCTTCCATGGAGGAGGCCGTAAGGGTTCCAGGGTGTCTTTTATTTGGCTGCAGACCATGTTTCCTCCCGCCTAACGGGATCAGGACGGAATGGATTCCAGGTTGTTAATGTATGCTATTTTGGAACCGGACTCTGCGGCTATTCATTCTGAAGTCTCTGGGCAAATATCCAACTCATGTTCGCTCCCTGGTCATCACAGCGGCATCAGAAACCTGGGTCCAGTCCTCCGGGGAAGGGCAGGGGGCACTGGAGGAGTTGGAGGAAGGAAACCCATATCCACAGCTCCTGATTTTAAGGGAATTCTGGGCAGACACGGGTAGATGGGCGGGGCGGGACGGGGGCGGTGTTAGATGACGGACAAAGGAGCCTTTGGAGTCCCCGTTCTGGGCAAGGAGGAGGTGATGTGACTCAGGTGAAGTGGGACACCACTTCCAGAGCCACCGGAAGGTCTGCAGAGAAGGCTCAGTAGGTAAAGTGCTGTCCCCACAAGCGTGGGGCCGGGATTTGAGTCCCCTTGGCAGAACATATCTGCAGCTCTACCATTGGGGAAGGCAGAGAGGCTGACTGATCCCAGAGGCTCAGCAGTGGACCAGCCCATCTAGCTGAATCGGCCATCTCCAGGCTCAAATCGGGTTGCTCTCTCAGAGAAATAAGGTGATTCAAGGGAGAACCAAAATCAACCTCTGGCCTCCAAACAGAAATGCACACACACACACACACACACACACACACACACACACAAACACGCACGCGCACGCACGAGAGAGAGAGAGAGAGAGAGAGAGAGAGAGAGAGAGAACAGAGACAGACAAACAAAGACAGACCAAGATAGAGACAGACATATACACACAAACTAAGACAAGGACAGACAGACACACAGAGAGAGACAGAGACAAAGAGACAGACAGTGAGAACAGAGAGAGTGGAAGGAGGAGGAGGAGAAGATAAAGAAGAGAAGAGAAGAGAAGAGAAGAGAAGAGAAGAGAAGAGAAGAGAAGAGAAGAGAAGAGAGCTGGAAAGACCCTGAAGAATCTTGAGGGTCCCAGAGTGTTCCCAGCTATAGTGGATCCCCTATAGCTTTATAAGCAGTGACTTTTCTTTTATTGTTGTTGTTGTGTGTATGTATGCCTGTGTGGTATGTGCCTATAAGCATGGAGTGTGTGGAAGACAGCAGTTTGAGTTGAAATGTCTTCCTGCATCCCTTAACCACATTCCTTTTTGAGACAGAATCTCTCCCTGAACCTGGACCACTCAGGACCGGCCATCCTCCCCTGCTCGGGGATTGCAAGTGGGACTGACTGTATTGGTCAGTGGGGTAATGAGGCGTGTGTGTGTGTGTGTGTGTGTGTGTGTGTGTGTGTGTGTGAGAGAGAGAGAGAGAGACAGAGACAGAGACAGAGACAGAGAGAGACAGAAAGACAGAGACAGAGATAGATAGTAAGCATCCCAACCACATGCCAGAGAAGCAAGTGTCTGTGGAAATTATCTCTGATTGGGCCCTGAAGATGGAGGTATAGAAATGTTGACCTTGCCCTGAGCCAGAGCACAGACCTCACCTGAGGCCTTTGGAACCACCAGCTAATGTGACCCCGGGCAAAAGGATTACCCAACTTTTTGTTTTATGCTGTGGTATCCGGTACTCTCTTTAGCCAGCCTGGACTCCTCCGACACTCTGAAGGAGGCTCTTACAGAAGGTGCAACTTTGGACAAGACTCATTGCTTGGGGATGTGCTTTTGAGCCTGGTAAGATCTACCATGTTCACATGAAGACCCGAGACCCTGGGTCCAGTACTCTGTGCTCCTAGAGTCCCCAGCCCTCTGCACGCCAGCCCTCTGGTTGGTCACTCTCCATTTGAGGGAAGATCTTTGTTATAAGGTCTGGAGAAATTCTGGGTAGGAGAGACAGCTCCTGAGACGGGTCACAAAGCAAACCTGCTTGTCACTGTTGGGCTGTGAAGTGGCTTTTACATTGCAGACTTTTAATTGCCATTGTTCCTGTCTGCGTTACCAGCTCAGCCTATTCTAGTCTTAAATAAAGTTAGAGATGTTAGGGCAAAGATAGAGCCTATTGGTAGAATGCTTGCCTGGCATTCATGAAGCCCTGAGGTCAAGGCCCAGAAATGTCGTCGTCGTCGTCGTCGTCATTGTCATCATCATCATCATCATCACAAGAAAAGACCAACAGAGAAGGCTATAATGCCACAATACCACTGGGCAGCATAGGGTAGTGTGTGCTGTCTCGTATTAAAATTTCATGTGTATGTATATGTGTATGTGTGAGTATATACACATGAGTGCAGGTGCCTATGGAGGTCAGAGGCTTTTGAACCTTTGGAACTGGAGTTACGTGGTGTGGTGGTTTGAATAGACTCATGTGTTTGAATGCTTGGCCATAGGACTATTAGGAGGTGTGGCCTTGTTGGAGGAAGTGTGCCACTGTGTAGGCAGGCTTTGAGACCTTCTTTGCTTAAGCTCCGCCCAGTGCAGAAGGCAGTCTCCTCCTGGCTGCCTGCAGGAGACAGTCCCTTTCTACTGCCAGTGGATCAAGATATAGCACTCTGGGCTCCTCCAACACCATATCTGCCTGCACAATGCCATGTTTCCCACCATGATGGTAATGAACTGAACGTCTGAATCTGTAAGCCAGCTCCAGTATAAGAGTTTCCCTGGTCATGGTGTCTCTTCACATCAATAAAGCCAAAGCTAGGACCCATGGCATGATGAGCCACTCAGGTGCAGGTACTGGAACTCAAGCACTTTCTTTTAAAATGGTGTGTCTGTGGGTATACATGGCATGGTGCGTCTGTAAAGGTTGGAGGTCCACCTTGTTTGAGACAAGGTCTCATGTTCGCTGCTAAGTACTCCCAGCCAGCTGGCCCGAGGGTTTCTGGGATGTCTCTGGTCTCTGCCTCACATCTCTTCATAGGAGTGCTGGGATTGCAGATGTGTACCACTGTGTCCGGCTCTTTGTGGGTCTGGAGGATCCAAACTCAGGGTCTCACACAGCAAACACTTTACCCACTGAGCATCTCCCAGTCTCTCTTTAATAGGGATAAATTCTGCGTAAGATGAAACTGTCTGCAGCTTGAAGAATCAGCTCTGTTGGTGATACAGTCACCAGAGCTCATAAAAAAAAAAGCCAGGACTTTGTGGTGGTGGCACATGCCTTTAATCCCAGCACTCGGGAGGCAGAGGCAGGTGAATCTCTGAGTTCCAGACCAGCCTGGTCTATGCAGTGAGTTCTGGGCTGGCCAGAGCTACACAGAAAAGCCCTACCTCAAAAAAAAAAAATGAAACCAAACCACCAAAACCCAAAACAAAACACGGATGTAGGTTCCATGGTTCTAACAGAATCTTCTGGCTCTGCGTGCACCTGTTCTCCTGGGTACATACCCACACACCTACGCACACAGTGGGTGTACTGTCAATTAATTAAAATAAATCTGAAAACCAGTTAAAATGATCAGTTTCATCTGATTTTCTCTGTGTGTACCTCTGCGTATGTGCGCAGGAGTACAAGTTAAAATGATCAGTTTCATCTGATTTTCTCTGTGTGTACCTCTGCGTATGTGCGCAGGAGTACGTGCTTATGGGATGGTTAGTTAGTAACGGGTGCAAGTCTTCAGTCATTAGCCACATGGTTTTTGTTTTTTGTTTTTTTGGTTTTTTTTTTTTTTTTTTTTTTTCAGGCAGGGTCTTTAACGAATCAGGAACTCACCAAGTAGGCTAGGCTGGCTGGCCAGAGAGCATTGAGACTTTTCCTGTCTCTGCGACCCGACAACCCCCCCCTTTCCCCCTTCCCCGCACTGGAGTTCAAGGGCTTATCTCCACACCTGGCTCTGATTTTTGTTTGGTTTGGTCTAGTTTGGTTTGTTTGGTTTTTTGAGACAAGAGTTTCACTGTGTAGCCCTGGCTGTCCTGGAACTCACTCTGTAGACCAGGCTNGTTGGGCTGTGAAGTGGCTTTTACATTGCAGACTTTTAATTGCCATTGTTCCTGTCTGCGTTACCAGCTCAGCCTATTCTAGTCTTAAATAAAGTTAGAGATGTTAGGGCAAAGATAGAGCCTATTGGTAGAATGCTTGCCTGGCATTCATGAAGCCCTGAGGTCAAGGCCCAGAAATGTCGTCGTCGTCGTCGTCGTCGTCGTCATTGTCATCATCATCATCATCACAAGAAAAGACCAACAGAGAAGGCTATAATGCCACAATACCACTGGGCAGCATAGGGTAGTGTGTGCTGTCTCGTATTATTATTTCATGTGTATGTATATGTGTATGTGTGAGTATATACACATGAGTGCAGGTGCCTATGGAGGTCAGAGGCTTTTGAACCTTTGGAACTGGAGTTATGTGGTATGGTGGTTTGAATAGACTCATGTGTTTGAATGCTTGGCCATAGGACTATTAGGAGGTGTGGCCTTGTTGGAGGAAGTGTGCCACTGTGTAGGCAGGCTTTGAGACCTTCTTTGCTTAAGCTCCGCCCAGTGCAGAAGGCAGTCTCCTCCTGGCTGCCTGCAGGAGACAGTCCCTTTCTACTGCCAGTGGATCAAGATATAGCACTCTGGGCTCCTCCAACACCATATCTGCCTGCACAATGCCATGTTTCCCACCATGATGGTAATGAACTGAATGTCTGAATCTGTAAGCCAGCCCCAGTATAAGAGTTTCCCTGGTCATGGTGTCTCTTCACATCAATAAAGCCAAAGCTAGGACCCATGGCATGGTGAGCCACTCAGGTGCAGGTACTGGAACTCAAGCACTTTCTTTTAAAATGGTGTGTCTGTGGGTATACGTGGCATGGTGCGTCTGTAAAGGTTGGAGGTCCACCTTGTTTGAGACAAGGTCTCATGTTCGCTGCTAAGTACTCCCAGCCAGCTGGCCCGAGGGTTTCTGGGATGTCTCTGGTCTCTGCCTCACATCTCTTCATAGGAGTGCTGGGATTGCAGATGTGTACCACTGTGTCCGGCTCTTTGTGGGTCTGGAGGATCCAAACTCAGGGTCTCACACTTACACAGCAAACACTTTACCCACTGAGCATCTCCCAGTCTCTCTTTAATAGGGATAAATTCTATAAAGATGAAACTGTCTGCAGCTTGAAGAATCAGCTCTGTTGGTGATACAGTCACCAGAGCTCATTAAAAAAAAAAGCCAGGACTTTGTGGTGGTGGCACATGCCTTTAATCCCAGCACTCGGGAGGCAGAGGCAGGTGAATCTCTGAGTTCCAGACCAGCCTGGTCTATGCAGTGAGTTCTGGGCTGGCCAGAGCTACACAGAAAAGCCCTACCTCAAAAAAAAAAAAAAAAAGAAACCAAACCACCAAAACCCAAAACAAAACACGGATGTAGGTTCCATGGTTCTAACAGAATCTTCTGGCTCTGCGTGCACCTGTTCTCCTGGGTACATACCCACACACCCACGCACACAGTGGGTGTACTGTCAATTAATTAAAATAAATCTGAAAACCAGTTAAAATGATCAGTTTCATCTGATTTTCTCTATGTGTACTTCTGCGTATGTGTGCAGGAGTACAAGTTAAAATGATCAGTTTCATCTGATTTTCTCTGTGTGTACCTCTGCGTATGTGCGCAGGAGTACAAGTTAAAATGATCAGTTTCATCTGATTTTCTCTGTGTGTACCTCTGCGTATGTGCGCAGGAGTACAAGTTAAAATGATCAGTTTCATCTGATTTTCTCTGTGTGTACCTCTGTGTATGTGCGCAGGAGTACGTGCTTATGGGATGGTTAGTTAGTATCGGGCACAAGTCTTCAGTCATTAGCCACATGGTTTTTGTTTTTTGTTTTTTTGGTTTTTTTTTTTTTTTTTTTTCAGGCAGGGTCTTTAACGAATCAGGAACTCACCAAGTAGGCTAGGCTGGCTGGCCAGAGAGCATTGAGACTTTTCCTGTCTCTGCGACCCGACGACCCCCCCCATCCCCCCACCCCCGCACTGGAGTTCAAGGGCTTATCACCACACCTGGCTCTGATTTTTGTTTGGTTTGGTCTAGTTTGGTTTGGTTTGGTTTTTTGAGACAAGAGTTTCACTGTGTAGCCCTGGCTGTCCTGGAACTCACTCTGTAGACCAGGCTGGCCTCAGACTCAGAGATCTGCCTGCCTCTGCCTCCCAAGTGCTGGGATTAAAGGTGTGCACCATCACCGCCTGGCGATACAGCTGTTTTTGAGTGGTCCAGCAGGGAACTTGGAGCTGAACTTGAGTCTTCTGCAAGGTCACTCTAAGCCACTCAGTCACCTCTCCTCTTTTGAGAGTTAGTTTAGCTGCTTTTAAGTATGTGATTCAGTACCACTGAGTGCATTTGCATAGTGGATTCAACTGTCACCACTGGCAGGCCTGCCATCTCTAAATTTTCCCAGCACCCTGATTAAAGTTTTAAGGAGGAGGGGATTACCAGATGTTCTCTCTCCAGCACACCCTTCTGTGTTATCTCCCCCCTTTTATGGTCTTTTAGCGATTTTATAACCCTGTGAAGTTGTACGACTGTCAAAATCGCTGTGCACGACCCCTGTCCACATGCTCGCCAGCTAACTGCGTCCTGTGGAATGTTCTTGCTTGCGCCCCGGGGATGCGCCTGGTTTGCATCTATTCATCGGCTCGTTTTTTGGCAAGCCTGCAACATCTGCGTTCCCATAGTTCTATGCGTTTGCCTTTAGACTGGTTATAACAGGCACCTCTCAGGCTCTGGCCCTCTTTTAGTTAAACCGAGTTGAACTTTAACACTGGTGTGAGGGCTTCATGTTTGCTTTTGTGAGGACTGAAAGTGTGGGAGCACATGTGCTCACAGGTGTGTGTGTGTGTGTGTGTGTGTGTGTGTGTGTGCATGCGACTGAGTATGTGCTCACAGGTGCGTGTGTGCTCACACATACATGCAAGAGAGTTTGTGTGTCTCTGTGCTGTACATGTCTGTATGGATGCATATTTTTACATATATGTGGATGCATATACAGATGTGTGTAAGTGCACGTGGTGACCTGGAGTTGTCATCAGGAGCTATCATCTATAGATCTTCTACCTCATTCTTCAAGGCGGAGTCTCCTGGTCAACCCCAGAGCTTGCTGGGACAGCTGTCTCACTAGTCAACTTGCTCTGGGGACCCCCATCCCCACCTTCCAAGGCTAGAATTGCAGTCGGTCCTCCGTGACTAGCTGACACTTGTGTGGATTTCTGGCCTTCACAAGCACTTTAACACCCCCCCCCCCCAGATATCTCCCCCCCGCCCCTACTTTGTCTCCTTAAAAAGATTAATTCACTTTACTTTTATTTATTTATGTTCTATGTGTGTGCCTTCATGGGTTCATGTGCACCATATGTGTGTGGGTGCCGGCAGAGGCCAGAAGATGTCTTTGGCCGCCTTGGGACTGGAGTTTACAAGCAGTTCTGAGCTGCCCAATGTTGAACCCAGGTCTGTTGCCATAGCAATGCATGCTCTGTTCTGAGTTATCTTGCCATTCACCACCACCTTGCTTGAGACAGGGGCTCTCATTGGCAGTAGCTCATCAAGGAGGCTAGGATGTCTGGCCACTGAACCTCAGGAATCTACTTGTCTGCCCCCACCCCTGCACTGTGGTTATATACCCACACCACCATGCCCAGTTTTTTAAATGTGGGTTCTGGGGATTGCACTCAGGGTCAGATACTGGCAGGGCAAGTATGTGCGCTGTCTCTCCAACACTATTTTGGTTTTGTAATACAGTCTCATGCAGCCCAGTCTGACTTTAAATTCTCTGTGTTAAAGAGGCAAATGTTCATCTTCCTGCCTCTTCCCAAGTGATGGGATTCTAGATACATACTCGTTCAACCAGCCGAGGGCCAGCATTTTAGTCTCCAAATCGGAGAAGCTATGGCTTAACCCCTGAGAGTCTCCATCTGTAGGAGGACAGACTATGCAACTAGGCAGCTGGGGACAGAAATGGCCCCGTGCTCCCTCTCTTTGGCACCAGCCTCGCAGGCAGGCATGGCTTCTATTTGATAGGTGAAGAAGTCATGCAGCTGGGCCGGAGCCCAGACCTCCTCAGCTGTGGGGAGGACAAGGCAGGGGGCCCCGCTCAGCTGTCACAATTAAAGAAAGAGGTCCCAGATACTATCCTCATTCCCCTACTCAGGGTCAGCCAGCGTGAGTTAAAGGGGACTTGGGCTGGAGGGATGGCTGGGTCAGTCACACGCTCACCTTACCAGCATGGGGACCTGAGTTTGATCGGATCCTCAGAACCTACAGGAACGACCCTGGTGTGGTGGCGTGTGCCTGTAATCCCAGGGCTGAGAAGGCAGAATCAGGAGGCTCCCTGGGTCTCGCTGGCCAGCCAACCTGGCTGAGTCTGTAAGGTCCATTCCAATGAGAGACCCTGCCTTAAAAAGCAAGGTGGATAGCACCTGAGGGTGACAGCCAGAGCTGAGCTCTGTCCTCTACCTGTGCATGTACAAATGCATTCCTCTGCTGTGCACTTACATACAGGAAATGTATACATGTGTGTGCATAAACACACACACACACACACACACACACACAGAGAGAGAGAGAGAGAGAGAGAGAGAGAGAGAGAGAGAGCCCCCCTTGCTTCACTGAACCTCTGTCAAGCCTGGAGCATGCCTTTCATGCCTGTAGCCAGCTGTTTCTCACCCTTGGGACTGACTGTGAGGAGTGGGTGGGTATGAACACTGCCTCCATTTAGAGATGAATATACAGAGTCTCAGAAAGGTCAAAAGAGCAGCCCTTGGGTCTGGAGAAATGGCTTAGTGGTCAGGAGTGTTGACTGTTCCCGCAGAAACCTAACTTGTGTTCCCAGGACCCGTGTCAGGCATCTTCTGACTGCCTGTAATTCTTTTTTTTTTAATTTTAATTTTAATTTTTTATTAGATATTTTCTTTATTTACACCAACTGCCTGTAATTCTGACTCCAGGCGATCCCATGCACTTTTTGGTCTCCCTAGGCACCTGTAAATGTGCATATTCCATTTTTTGTGTCTCTGTGTCTCTGTCTGTCTGTCTGTCTGTCTCCTTTTTCCCTATGCATAATTTAGAAAACAAAACCAAACAAAGCAAAGGCCATTCTGGGGTCACAATCACAGCCAGTGGCAGCAGCCTTGACCTTCCAGTGACCTGGAGAGCAAAGAGGCTGGAGGGTGCAAGCACCCTCAGTGTGGCAAACACACACTTTTGCTTGGAGCAATTCCTTCAGCAACTGGGCCTTTGTTTGCCTGGTGAGAAATAAAGCTATTAAGAGAGAAGAGAAGTAAAGAAAACCAACGACAAAAAAACATTTGCTAGGGAAATTTAAATAATGCATGCTTTTGTTTGGTTCAGTTAGTTGTAAAAAAAAAAAAAAAAAAAAAAAAAAGCTTTTTTTTTTTTTTTTTTTTTTTTTTACTGTAGGGGGAGGGGTGGGGATTTGCAGACTCTGTTTCCTTTCAAAACTATCTCTGAGCAGGCAGGATACGGTGCCTAGGAACTGAAAATAAGTGTCACCCGGATCTTGTACACGGTGAGCCCTCCCACACACCTAGCAGGCTCCCAACAAGAAGACCAGGTTTTATTATGTAGCCCAGGCTAACCTGTTCCTCTGTAGCCCAGGCTGACCTCAAACTTGCAGTCCTCCTGCCCTAGCCTTGTGGGTGCTCCACCTTACTGACCCTTAGTTCTCATCAAGTTCATTGTCCCCTGATTTATTTATTTGCTTATTCACTTATTCTGCATGTATGTGTGAGTGTACATGTGCAGTATGCATGACCGTATAGGCACATGTATGTGGAGGCCAGAGGCAACTCTCATGTGTCGTCCTTAGGAACACCATCCACCTCTTTTCAGACAGGGTGTCTCACTGGCCTGTAACTCAGCTATTAGGCTAAACCGGCTAGATGTCTAGTTCCAGAGATCCACCTGCCCTTGCCTCCCCAGTGCCGGCATTACAGGTCATGCCACCGTGCCTGACATTTCCCTAGGTGCCAGGGACAGACGTCAGCTCCTCGTGTTTGCAAGCAAGCACTTTACAGTCCGAGCTATGTCTCTAATAGTTGCCAAACCCCGATTCCCCGCCCCCATGAACCCCAGCTGTGAACCTGAGTTCCAGAGTTGGGATCCCTCAAGGCTTTTTGTCTGTATTTTCAGTATCTCGAATAACGCGGTTTGCGCGCTTAGCAGACAAGTCGACTCTCCCGGGTTTGCTTGAATGAGTGAGTGAGAGAATTAAGTCCAGGAAGGTATGGCGAGGGGCCAGGCCTGGCCCTTGCAGTTCCATGTGTTTAGTAAGACGTGACTTGGCTTTACCCCACATGGGTGATAAGCAGCACCTCCACAGGTTGCAAAGCAAGCCCCAGGGCTGACCCCAACCCCCAAATGACTGTGATCCATCCCCTCTGCAGAGAGAGAAACCAGACTTCCTCATGCCTGGGTTTACCCTGAAGCTTCAGACTCTCCTGGGAAGAACAGCAGAAGAAAATGCTTTGGTGTCAGAAAGTCTTCAACCTGATGCTACTCCGTCCCTGTGGGGGTGGGGGTGGGACCTGGAATACTATTGTCTTAAAGAGACATTACACTATTACCTGAGAATGTCAGGCTTTCAGAGAGACACCATCAGCCTTCAGCTGTAATTGCTAAATATGGAGGGCTTTAAAGTTATCTACCATGATGTCATGAATGTAGCCTACATATCAGTCTGCCCCAGAGGCTGCAAACTCTAGCAAGCATGCTGACTTGATTTCTCCTCTGTGTTTGGGGTGGATGGCAGGGGGTATTCACCTAGGTATGTGAAAGCCAGAGATGGACGTTGGGTGTCTCTACTGTTTTTTATATCTTGTTTTTTGAGGTCACCAATTAGGTTAGGCTGCCTAGTGAACCCTGGGGCTCACTGGGTCCCTGCTTACACCCTGCCCCCACAGTGTTGGTGTTATGGTCCTGCACGATCATGCATGGCTTGTTTTTTAGTGGGTGCCAGAGATCAGAACTCAGGTCCCCATCTTGTGTAGGGGGCTCTTTACCTACAGAGCGGTCTCCCCAGCCCCTCGATTTCCCTTTATATATGTCAAAGAGAAACCATTTAAACTATGAATTTCCTGTGGAGGTGCAAGGAAACTTCAGTCACTGTGGGCTACCTGGGACACAGGTGTCACCACATCTGGTCACTCCTGCCATGAAGACTTCAAAGGACTCATGCATTCCAGAGGGAGGCTCTGGATTGCAAGGCATGCCCAGCCTTTGGAAGTCCTGGTGTGTGTGTGTGTGTGTGTGTGTGTGTGTGTGTGTGTCCAGAGCAGAGTGCTCCAGAAGAGAAAAGGCTCACGTGAGTTGACTTGTGAACCAGGGTCACAGGCAACATCGGCAGGTGCCATGGATGCTTAGGAGAAGGAGTGGCTTGTGGCACTGCTGCCAACCTAGGCTGGCTGCAATATAGACCTGCTGGGCACCACAGCAGGGAGTGCCACAGTCCTGGAAGACCTCTTGTGTTCCCAGGCCCCGTGTCAGACATCTTCCGACTGTCTGTAACTCTGACTCCAGGTGATCATGCCCTTTTTGGTCTCCCTAGGCACAAAATCAGGGCAGGAAGGGGACTCAGGGACAAATGGCACTTACTGCTCCATTTCCCTCCAAGAAAGTGGGATACCCTGGTGATAGTTGGGGGTTTTACTACAGGAATTTCCTCAAGCCTTATTTTTTTTAAGTTTGTTTGGTAATTAGTCGCCCCCCAAATGCAAAATTATAACAACTTTAGTTTAGAGGTGACTTTTTGGGGTGTGCAATCATCTCCCAGAAGAAGGGGCTCTCTGACTCTAGAGATGTCATCTGGAGAGAGGCCTTGTGAGTCTTGTAGGCTTCAGAAACTTCCTGAAACTTACCAGTTCTGTTTTTTGTTTGTTTGTTTGTTTGTTTGTTTGTTTTTTGCTTTGTTTTTTTTGAGCCTTCTGAGTTTTATTTTTCCTCCTAAGTCTTTTAAAAAGATTTATTTTATTTTATTTTATTTTATTTTATTTTATGTGTATGTATGGATGTTTTGCTTGCATATGTGTCTGGGCACCACATGCATTCCTGCTGCCTACAGAGGCCAGAATAGGGGGGCAGATGCTCTGTAACTGGAGTTACAAATGACTATGAACCACCATGTGGGTGCTGGGATTTGAACCTGGGTCCTCTGGAATAGCAGCTGGTGTTTTTAACCACCGTGCCATCTCTTCAGTTCCTACTTTCTGCATCTCAGTGAGTCTTCTTCTAGGAGGAAATGTTTCAATCTAGAGAACATAGCTACACAGCACTCCCATCCTTTATCCCTGAGGACCATCCAGGCTATAGCGGTGACTGAGAGCAGAGATCTAGGTATGCCCATCAGACAAGGGAACCCCATAGAACTTATCTCCAACCTAGACCTCCATGCCTCAGTTTTCCCAACTGTGAAGTGGGTCTGTCATTGTTGTGATTATAAAAGGATAAAGCAATAAGAATATGTTCTATGGGGGGTGTGGTGAGGTGTGGGGGAAGGGGATGTCTCAATGGCCCCATGCCAAGGTATTTCTTCCCCCTGAGGGACCAGCCACACGATGGTATAGTATAGAACAGAGTTTATTCAGGGCATGTGGAGGAAAGTTAAGAGGGCAGTAGAGGTGGAGAAAGGCAGAGAGAGAGAGAGATAACGTAGAGAAGTACAGGCCAGCCATGACCATGTGGAGAGGGGGGTAAGGGAAGGGAGAACAAGGAGCAAGAGAGTGAGAGAACAAGAGAGAGAGGAGGGGCAGGCAGCCCCTTTTATAGTGGGCCAGGCCTACCTGGCTGTTGCCAGGTAACTGTGGGGAGGAGGATACCTGGCTGCAACCAGGTAACTGTGGGGGTATGTGCAGGCCGAGGGCATCTGTCAACGGGAGTCTCTAACATGATAAACTTCTACCCGCCACCCCCCAAGCTGGGGGCAGCACTGTACCCCACTAAGGCTTACTGAGTACCTGAAGCCTCTGGGCCTCCTCTTCTAACCAAGAAATTGACTCTGAGGTGACATCATCACGGGACACTGGCACACCCTGCAACAAGGCTTCTATCTGAGGGCTGGGGAGAAGGCTCAGTGGCTGAAGAGGTTCCAGTGTAAGCATGAGAATGGGAGTCCTAACTCCAGGACCACCCATAAGGTCACGTGTCTGTAAGCTCTGTTCCCAGGGTGGGGCAGGAGGCAGAGACAGGAGACCCCTGGAAGCTCCCAGGCCGGCTAGCCTGGTGTACACAGTGGTAAACAATCAGAGACCCTGTCTCCCGACAAGGTAGAAAGTGAAAAATCAGTACCCGAGGGTGTCCTTTGACCTCACATGTGATATGGCACACATGCTCTCCCACTGACACACACCACCACCACCACCACCAACAACAACAACAACACACACACACACACATGATTTTTTTTTGAGGAATTTTCTGAGGCAAGTAGCTGTGCCTTCTGAACATGCTTGAGATATGTCCCCACAACAAAGACTGCTGTCCTACTGTCCTGCAGTCCTTTGGAGATTCAGGTTCAAGAAAGATTCCCCAGGGTCCACGGAGAGAGGAGGTTTGGGGGTTTGTTATCTTTCACACCGCACCCTGAGAATCTGGTCCATATCAAGCACTTACTGGCAGGATGTGAATGTAGGCCAATCCCAGCACAAAGACGGACCATTCAGGAAAGTTTTGACAGGGAAATTTTACTTTGGAGTCCACTTTCCCCAGGGAGGTAATGACTGCATCTGAGATGGAGCCGTTCTCTCTCAATGCTTTCCAGACTGAAGGAGCACGTGTCTGAAGGAGGACGGGCTGTCGGCGCAAGGGAGACTTCGAGGCAGAAGCTGCCGAGTGAGGAAGCACCCAGACCCCTTCACCCCTTAGGTAGATGCAGAGCAGTGGTCATCTGTGGATGGTTCATCTGTAGCTCCCATCCCCACATCCTTTGACATTAAGATCCTGTTCAGGTTGAGGATGTAGGCAAAGTACTTGACTACCATCCTAGTTGGTACTGTTGCTGGGATAAACGCCATGATCAAAAGCCACTTAGGGGAGGAAAGGCTTTATTTCGATTTACACTTCCACAGGCCACAGTACATCATTGAGGGAAGTCAGGGCAGGAGGGCATCGGGGCAGGGATCTGGAGCAGAAACCATGGAGGAGGCTGCTCACTGGCTTGCTCACTGGCTCATGTTCAGCCAGCTTTCTTAAACAGCCCTGACCCGTCTACCTAGCCCACAGTGGCTTGGACATCAGTCAACCATCAAGACAGTTCTTCATAGATATAGCCACAGGCCAGTCTTATCTGGGCAGTCCCCCAGATGAGACTGGGTTGTATCAAGTTGACAACTGAAGTTACCTAGGACACCCAGCATGTCCTAAGAGAGGCCTTGACTTTAAATCCCTAGGTTCAATTCCCAGCACTGAACAAACAGACAAATATACAAACACCCTACTTTATATTTTTTTTAGGGAATAGGAAAGATGGCTCAGTGCCTATGAGTGCTTGCTGTCCTAGCAGAGAACCTGAGTTCCATCCCCAGCATCCACATGGCAAAACTTAGAAGCACCTGTAATTCCAGCTCCAGGGCACCTGACAGCCCCCTTCTGGCCTTAAGGGGTACTGCACTCTCATGTGGATACTCACACACAGGCACAAACACTGCACAGGAGAGTGAGACAGAGATGGGGGGCAGGGGGAAAGGGAGGGGGAGAGGGAGAGAGAGAGCCTCTTTAGAGCTGAGCAAGGTACTAGCAGAACCTCCAAGAATCAGAGCCCTGAACTGAGTTGGGACAAACTTGGGACATGTGTGCCCGTGTGTGTATGCATATGTGTGTGTGTGTGTGTGTGTGTGTGTGTGTGTGTGTGCATGCCTTGGCACACTTGTAGAGGTCAGAGAACAACCACAGTGCCAGTTATCACCTCCTGCCTTGTTTGAGAGGAGCAGCTTGCTTTGCAGCTAGGGAAACTGAGGCTCAAAAACTTAGGGCAGGGTCCTGATCTGTCAATCACAGGAGAGTCACAGAAATCACACTGGAAATAGAGCTCCTTCATGGCCACCCCCAGGGTCTGTCCAGGCAGGACAGCAGGTCCAGGCCAGCTTGATAGGATCAGGAGTCCCTTCTGGCAGGTCTGTGAGGAAATTTCTAGATTGAGTAGACACACTCTAAATGTGGGCGGCACCGTTCCCTAGGCTGTGGTCCCTGGTAGAATAAAGAGGAGAAAGCAAGCTGTCCCCCCAGCCTCTGCCTCTCTCTGCTTCCTGACTGTGAGTGTCACATGACCAGTTAGATGCCTCACGCTCCTGCCACCAGGTCTTCCCCGTCATGACGGATAGGACACAGACTCAGCCAAATTTTACCCCTCCATCTTTTATTGCTTTGGTCAGAGCTGCAAGAAAAGTAACTAAGACAGTTGCTAACTTTGAACTTGCTGTGCACGAGCTCTTTTCTCCGTTCCTTTTGCTGTCTGCCAGAAGGAGCCACAGAGGAAACTTCCCGTGGGACACCATGATTCCTGAGGGAAGTAGGACCTGCAGTTAGTGTGGAAACCGAGATCCATATTACCTCACCAAGCCCACTCTAAGCTACCCAGGCTTCGGTCCTTACTGTTAGCTTACTCCCAGCACTAAAGCACAGTTAAGCCAGGTGGTTAGAACATCCGTGCAATCCCAGCCCGGGGGGGGGGGGGACTGAGGCAGGGGGATCTGGGGTTCAAGGCCAGCCTGGTTACCTAATGAGGCTTTGTCTCTTTGTTATATACTGTATTGGTCACTTTTCTCACAGCTGAGTAACTTGCCTTTTGGGAGATGGAGGCTCAGATTCTGAGATCTTGGGGGAGCAGCCTCCCCTTTCAAGCATGACCCTAGATGGCTGTCTGACCTCTTCTTGGGCAGCTCTAGAGATGGACACTCGCTCCCTCTGAGCGTCCACTCAGCCTGCAGCTCATTCCCTGAGGAGGGCCAGGCTTGTATAAAGTCTGCCCAGGGGAACTGAGAGGCCCATTTGTTTGCTCTGCCTTTTTGACCAGCAGCTTTGGCCACCCCTCCTCCCTTTCCTCCTCCTCTTCCTGCCTCTCCTCCCCCTCCTCCCTCTCCTCCCCCACTTCTACTTCCTCCCCTTCCTCCCACTCCTCTGTTCTCTCCCTCCTCCCACTTCTGTCTTCTCCCTCCTCCCCCTCTTCCCACTCCTGCCATTTCTTTCTCATCCTTCATTGCATCCTCTCTTTCTTCCCTTCTGCCTCTCCTATCCTTCCTTCTTCCCCCCTTTCTGTCTCTTCCCTCCTCCCACTTTCTTTCTCCATTCATCTTTCCTTCTTCCCCTCCTTCCTCACCTCACATCTCCTTTCCCCTCCTCCCTCCTCCCTCCTCCCTCCTCCCTCCTCCCTCTTCCCTCCTCGCTCCTCCCTCCTCTGAGAGAGCTGTTCAGCTACTCTTTGGCTTCCCAGGTCCAGCCTGCCTGCTCCTCTGCAACCTTGTCTCTGTATGCACCACCATAAAAAGATGGGACCTTGGACCAGATGTACAATGGTCTCTTCCATCACAAAACCTTCTCCTGGCCTTTTTTTCCTCTGTGTCTCTCATCAGTTTGGGGACTTCCTTACAGAACTGGGCCTGCACTTCTAGGCAGCCCCTAGCACACCCCACTGGCCTGGACCACACTGGGGACAGCAGAGATGTTAATGCAATAACAACTCTAGGCCTCTTTTCATGGGAAACCACATGGGCAGAGGTTGGAGAAGAGAGCGGTGGCCCTGCTAAAGGCCACGAGTGGGTAGTGACCATCCCTGCCCTTGGAGAGACCATGGTTTTACACCAACTACAGAGGCCCATCTCCAGTCAGGTCATTATTTGGGCATGAGAGGAGGGTGGGTTCCAAGACAGGGATCACACAGGAGGCCTGAGCTGGCCCTTCGTGGTGCCAGGGAGCTGAAGAGTGGCAGGTGGCTTTGGGCTAAACAGACCTTTACTCTACTGCCTCCTCCAGATGACAAACTCCTGGGTCCCTGTAGGCTCAGTGCCCTGTGTAAGCCACTCTCTTTACCAAAGCTCACCACTGTCTCTTAGGACTAGGGACAAAGGTCCCCTCCCTTTCTATTAAATTTTTATTTAGTTTGTGTTGAGGTAGGATGGGCTAGGGGTGGGTGCAGGTGTCATGACACACATGTGGCAGTCAGAGGACAACAGTCTGGGAACTGTTGTTTCTTTGTTTTCCTTCCATCTGTGGGTCCCTGGGGTCAACCTCAGTTCGCCAAGCTTGGCAGCAAGCACCTTTAGCCACGGAGCCACCCCACTGGCCCTTGCTACCTCTCTCACCTGAGGATACTCTGAATTGGAAATCCACACCTTGCCCTTCTCCAATTCCCAGTTGACAGCATTTCCATATGTGGAGAAGATGTTGAAGCCATAGCTGAGGAACGTGATGATGGCGTCTGGGATGCATAAAGCACGCCTCTCCTGTCATCCCCTCCATCCTTGCGGAGCCTTGAGAGGCCCAGCGGGCGGGGGTGGGAAGGTTGTGATGTTTTTACTTTCTCATGTCAAACTCGAGGCCACCGAGCTCAGAGGAGTTCAGGGAATCACTCACAGGGCCTACGTGTGAAGGGCTGAGCGTGGATTGACTATTTACTTATTTATTGTAAGGATTGAATCTAGGGTTTCATGTATCACTGAGTCGCCACACCCCAACCCCTTACTGGGGGATTCTAGGCAGGTGCTCTACCACGGAGCCAAACGGTATCCCAGTTGTTGTTGTTGTTGTTGTTGTTGTTGTTGTTGTTGTTTAAACAGAATCTCACTAAGTTGCCCAGGTTGGCCTTGAATACATTCTTTAGGCCAAGCTTTTGACAACAGGACAGACTCAGTGGTAAAGTACTTGCCTAACATGCATGAGGTCTTAAATTCAATCCTATACCACAAAATCCACCCACCTACCCATTCACGCATCCACCCACTCACCTACCCACCTACCCATCCATCCATCTATCCATCCATCCATCCACCAGCCCACCCACATACCCATCTACCCACCCACCCTCCTATCCATCTGCCTACCCATCCACCCATCTATCCATCTACCTCCACCCCACCCCCACCCAATCCATCCACTGGTCCACCCACCTATCTGAAAGAAAGGAAATAATGACTCAGAGTCATGTTCCACCATCTATTCAAGAGAAACCTGCTGTCTGTCTCAGCAGCTAAGAGAGATGCTTGTCAGGGTCCTGAGAGGCGAGAACTTCATGGTCCTGAGAGGCACCAAAATCAAATTGGCAGGAGGGAGAACCTGAGGCAAAGAGCTAAAGAACATACATGGAGGGTGTTGACGATGATGTATAGGGCACCCTTCAGTGCTGTGGAATAGCAAAGAAATCATGAGTTCCAGAAGAAACCAGCCTAGCCCCACCTTCACATTGCCTCCCTGGGGAAGCAGAGTGTGAGAAACTGAGGGGATAGAATTGGGGCCGGGGGATGGGGGCGTGTTTCAGCAAATGCCAGGACATAGCTGGCGGGGGGTGGGGGGAGTGGGGAGGCATGGGGCGTGTGTGTGTGTGTGTGTGTGTGTGTGTGTGTGTGTGTGTGTGTGTGCAAGGACAGGAGGATCTCCTGGGCTCACTGCCTGACCTACCTCATCTAATTGGTGAACTCTGGACCAATGGAAAATTCTGTTTCAAAGGAGATGAATAGTGTTCCTGAGAATAATAAATGTGGTTGTCCTCTGGCACACATGCACTTGCACACACACACACACACACACACATGCACACGCACTGGTGCACTCACACGTGTGCAGAGAGACAGAGAGAGATTAAAAAGAAGGGATTGGAGAGATGCCTCAGCAGTTAAGAGAACTTACTGCTTTTACAGGGAATCCATGTTCTTTTCCCAGCACCCACATAGTGGTTCATAGCCCTGTACCTCTGATTCTGGGGATCTGACGCCCTCTTTTGGTCTCTTTGGGCACTGCATACGTGTGGTGTGCATACATTCACACAGGCAAAACACTCAAACACATTAAAAACTAATTTAAAAAGAGAAGAGAAAAAAATAAACAAAAAAAATAAAGTAACAAAAGTTTTTTTTTAAATCTAAGACAAGTACCTCTTTAAATTTTATTACTTATTTATTTACTTATTAAGTTTGTTTGTGTGTGTGTGTGTGCGCGCGCGCCCTCACAGGCCATGGCAATCCTGTGAAACAGGACAACTTGTGGGAGCCAGTTCTCTCCTTACACCTTGAGTCCTGGGGATTACATCAGGGATCACATTCTGGCTGTCAGCGTTGGCAACAAACGACTTTACCAATAGAGCCATCTCACCAGCACCAAATAAACTCATGGATGGGGAAAACAAGCCAAACAGCTAAGGGATGGACAGGTGCTTGCCTGAGATGGCCCAGTGTTCTGACATGCCAGACTCTAAGTCAGCATTGTAGGAAAGAGCTTCCTGCTCACCTTGCTCCAGTTCTCGAGGCTCTAAGAAGTTTGTGTGTGCATACAGGATGTGTATTCGTGTGTGTGTGTGTGTGTGTGTGCGCATGTGTCTGTGTGCATGTGTGCATGTGTCTGTGTGCATGTGTGTGTGTGTACATATGCTCATACTCGATGTGTGTGCGTGTGTACACGTGTACATGTTGAATGTGTGAGTGTGTGTGTGTGTGTGTGTGTGTGTGTGTGTGCACGCACCAGGTTTTTCAGCGGGCTCAGGGAATACAAACTCAGGTCCACAGGCTTGTGAGGCAAGAGAAGAAGAGGCCTCTCTCTCGAGCTGTCTCAGTCCTCCGTGATGCGACCCTCCCTGCCTCTGGTCTCCTCCCTGCTGATTCTGCTGTGAGCGGCCAGAGGCCTCTGTCTCCAGCATATTGCGAGCACATGTGCTTACACACACAGGCCTATTCACAGTACGCCAGTGCTGAAAACCACATTAAAAATGAAAATCTGAGGAGAGGGAGGCAGTCTGTAACATGCTTTATTTTATTTTCGTTCAGACCTGGAAAGAAACTCGTCTTGGCTGCTAATCAAAGAGGTGGTGGGAGCCTCTTAGTAGAGACCAAATCATCCCTGCCTGTCTCTTGGGACAGTGGCTCTGGCTTGAAGCAGTTGAGAGAGGTTCCCCCAGACCATGGCTAGTCTATCAGCTGGGCTTTTTCATGTCGGCCTGGGTTATCCTTCCATGGGACATTGGATCCCTTCCTTCTGCTGTCCCAGCCCATGTTCCAGAATGCAAAAAGGGATTCTGGGCTAGGGGTGGGGTTTGGGGGTGACCAAACGGACCTCCATTTACTTCTGGAAATTCAAACCCTTTTCAGTCACTAGGACCTCATGGAAAGAGTATATTTAAAGACCTTGGCCCAGGGGGCTGGTGAGACAGCCCAGGGGGTAAAAGTGCTTGCTTACAAGCATGAGGACCTGAGTTTATGAGGACCACATAACAAGTCAGGCATGATTCCTGGGATGCCTTTAACTCTAAGACTGTGGAGGATGGCTGGAGCTTGTAGGTTGTTATCCTGGCTGAAAACACAAGTATCCGGGTTCAGGGGGAGCCTCTGACTGGAATGACTGGAATAATAAAGCCGAGAGAGAGAGAGAGAGAGAGAGAGAGAGAGAGAGAGAGAGAGAGAGAGAGGTGAGGGAACACAGCATTCTTCCTCGAGCTCCGTGTGCATGTGTGTGTGCATATACACCACACACACATACATGTGTGCGCATGTACACCTATGCACACATGCATGCACACACACACACACACACACACACACACACACATACCCCTACCCCCACAGGTATGGCAGTGTGTGTTTGTAATTTGAGCACTGAGGAGGCAGAGACAGGCAGATCCCCTGGACTTACTGGCCGGGAAGCATAGTCTACTTAGTGAGTTTTGGTTCAGTATGAGATCCTGTCTCTAAACAATTACAGTGTCTGAAAAAGATGACAGCTGAGGTTGTCCTTTAGCTTCTGTGTGCCTGCCACGTGTGCGTGTACACAAACACACACACAAGCACACATATGCACACAAAAAATAAGATGTTAGGTGAGGAAATGGACAGTGATTCCAAGTGATACCACACTCGTGTGGTAGGATGGGAAGGTGTTCTGGCTGAATCTGGATCTGTACTGTAGAATTTGCACCAGACCTCTGAAGAGCCTCAATTCAACAGACAACAGTCACAACACTCTAAAATTCATGCCCCTGCATCCTGACCCTCCCAATGTCCAGCATCCTTCCTGTTTGCTCCATAGTCCCTTCACACACACACCTCCCACATTGAGAAGCTACGGTCTGAGATGTTGCTGTAGCTCAATTTGGAGAGGGCTTGTCTGGCATAGCTTTCATCCCCAGCACCACATATTGGCACATATAGACACATGCCCATAATCCCAGCACATGAGAGGTGTATCCAAGAGGATCAGGAATTCAAGGTCATCCTCAGATACATAGTGAGTTCAAGGCCAGCCTGGGCTACATGAGAACCTGTCCCAACAAAACAAAACAAACAAGCTACTCCCCTTTAGTTCCCTAGAAACAGCTCTAATTCTTGCTTGGTGACAAGCACCACCCCATCTAACCCATTGGCTACTGAATCTCAAATCTCAGAGCCCTGCCTAGTTTTTTGCTGTTATTGTTTTTTGTCCCTTGCTAGCCTATTGTTCTGCTGTCTCTGGGGCCCCTTTGAGCCACCTCAGCTGCACTAGTGTCACTCCATCAAGAGTAAGCTGTCTAAAATGGAAAGCCAGCTCCACTCTGCTTGGCTACAAGCCAAACAGCAACTATTGGAGAACACAGATGTCTTTGTGCAAAGCCGGCAAAGACAACCTCTCATGGAGGTGCGTGGCTGCCACCTGCTGGACAGATGTGGTACTGACAATAGGAATTCATGGGACCTGGCTGGGATTGTACAGGTTCAGGGCTTGGGTTCAGTAACCTTGAACCTGCTCATATCTTCTCTTCCAATGACCCTGAGCTATTGCTCGCTCTCCAGGGGCATGTGAACATGGCAGATAGGCATGTAGAGTACTTTAGAGACAGAATCCCTCCTGTAGCCATGGCTCTGTGGTTCAGTTGGTAGAGTGCTTGCCTACGGTTCAGGAGGCCCTGGGTTCCACTCAGCACCATGGTGCATACCCCTAATTCCTGTACTGGGGATGGTGGGGGGAGGCAAGAGGATCAGGAAATTAAAGTGGGCCTTGGCCACATAGGGGGTTCAAGATCAGTGTGACCTAACTGTAAGATACTTAAAAAAAAAAAAAAACAGCAAAAAAAAAAACCCTTCAAACTTCAGTTCCAACAGAGTGCATTCCTTTTAAGAACAATCAATTTCTCACCTATAAAATGGGAATACTGACCACACTGGTAATACCTTCCTTGTAGGGATGTGGTGGAGTTTATCTGGTGAATATTTGTGAATGGCTTAAAACAGGATCCAGGGTATAGCCTGGTGGGAGCTCACTTGCCTAGTAGATGCTCAGCTAGCCCAGGGTCCCACCAATTGTATTGTTATGCATGCATACCTAACAGTATATATTAATATTAATGCAATTCAAACGGTAATTATTACCAACTATATTTCATGTATTGATGTGATGTGTAAAGAGAAGACAGAAGATACATACATAGTGAACAGGTACATAGATAGCTAATAAACATGGTAGCTAGATATGTAGACGGAAAATAGATGATAGATAGATAGATAGATAGATAGATAGATAGATAGACAGACGATAGATGATAGGTAGATAGTTAGATAAGCAGATAGATAGATAGATAGATAGATAGATAGATAGATAGATAGACAGATAATAGATAGATAGATAGATAGATAGACAGACAGACAGACAGACAGACAGACAGACAGACATGTGACACATGATCACTAGCGTCTGACCCATTGCAGATGCTTTATCAATCCTCCCATCTCTCCCCTTTGCCTGCACTCCCCTGCTGGAAGCTCTCTACTTCATCCCTTCCTGCCTCTTATGAATGGCTTTCCCTTTTGGAGCTCTGAAAGTTTTCCATCACAAGCTGGGTGACACCCCTCCATTCTGCTTCCAGGCTGCCCCTCCTAAGGCAAAAATCTCACAGCGGCTGCCTTAGGCCCTCAGGTGCCCTTTTGTTTGTGGGGATGTTGTGTTTTAAGACCGTTACCATGTAGCTGAGGCTAGCCCTCCAGACTCAGCCTCTCACATGCTGGCATCACAAGCATGTACCACCATGCCTAGCTTTAATGCCTTCTGATGCCTCTGAGCTGTGAACCTGACATCTGCAGGGACAGAGCCTCATATGGCTCTGAATTTCCAGGACCTCGTGTAACTCTGATCTCAGAAGAGAGGTTGATTAATACAACATGGAGACAGGCCTGGGTTCCAGCCATTGCTTGTGATGCCCATGTCTATGTATGTGTCTGCACTATACCTACATCTACATCTATTTGTGGCTGTCTGTAAGGCGCTAGCTATGTAAGCATGAGGATTGGAATTTGATATTCAGAACCCACATGATGGTTATGGCTCTGTGCACTTTGTAAATCCAATGCTGGGGGTCGGTGGGGGCACAGACAGGTGGATCCCTGGGATTTATTGCCAACCAGTCTAGTAATTTTCCTGCCTCAGATCCCAGTGAGAGAGAAACCTGATTTTAAAAAAAAAAAAAGGGTAGACAGTTCTGGAGGAAAGATGCATACATGCACACACACATGCATGTATACACTACATGAATATATATACTCATATGCACATATACACACAAAGGCCTGACATAAACTGACCACCGCAGAGAGCGTTGTTGTCTTCTATCACTGAGTTAGTGGGATCCCATCTCAAAAACAAAAACAAACAAACAAAAAACTCTAAAGCATGCATAACAACCTGGTGTGCGGCACATTTGCAGCTCAGGACACTGGCCTTTGAGGTTAAGTTGCTTGGGATCCCTCAGCCAGGTAAGGAGTTCTTCTGGGTTCTAGCCTAATATGGCTGAGTGCAGAGGTTAGGTTGGCCCATGTCCTGGATGCCTTCCTGGGGGGTGGGGGGCACTGGAAAGCATGCTGGTCTCTGGGGGTTACTAGTTCCTGCTCTGACTCCTATCCCTCAGAGGACTGGAGGACTGTACACCAGGAGTCCGGCGCTCTAGTTCCATTTCTGTCGATGTGACAAAGCACTGGGGAAGGAGAGGGCGCTAGAGGTCACAGTCCATCACTGAAGGAAGTTCAGACGGGTTTTCAGCAGGAGCTAGAAGCTGAAACCATGGAGAATGCTGCTTACTGGCTCACTCACAGGCTCATGCTTAGATAACGTTCTAGTACAGGAACACTTGCCCAGGGAATGGAGCTGCCCATAGTGGGCTGGGCCTCCTTATATCAGTTAACAGTCAAGACAACCGCATACATACAGATATATCCACTCAGACCAATCTGATCAGGGCAAGTCCTCAAATGAGACTCCCTTGTCAACATTGTCTATGAGGTGTCATGTTGACAGGTAAAGCTAAGATGACAGGTGTGCCAGCAGCAGACTGGGCCCAAGCTCCAGCTCTGCCCCTGGCTTCCGCATGTCACAGGAGGGTCGCTAACCTCTCCAGACAGCTTCATCGTGCTACTATCTGCCTTTGGGGAATGAAGATTTTGTAAATTGACTCCAAAGACAAGGTACCCTTCTGAAGCAGTCTGGGTGAAGCATCTGTGGAAAGTCTAAGAAGCTTGGTGATTGTCCCTTCGACAGGAAATGAAAGCCCAGAATTGAATGGTTAAATTTCAAATGAGAAAGGACACTGTTTTAGAACAAATGTGGATGCCTTCAAACAGGAAATGGTCATTTGTAAACTGGAAATGGCCATATTTAAAGCCAGAATCAGTGTCATTTAAACTGGAAGTATGGATGCTTCACATTAAATTCTGTTCCTTCTGCAATGTATCATTCTCTGACGTAGAGCTCATACACACAAAAACAAAATGCCCAGGAAATTCCATTTGGAAGGCTTTCTTTCCTGCCTAGCTAAAGGAGAAAGCTGGTTGTGTTTCTCTGGAATTATTGGGAAAATGTGTTGGTTGAAGACTCTAAAAAGAGATGGATGTTCTGTCCCCAGTTTGAAATGCTGAAATCCAGTATACCCTCAGCATTTCGGACATTTTGAGTTTTCAAGCTCAATTGATGAAGTCTGTGCAAACATTCTTGAATCTTAACTCCAAAAATTTTGAGACATTTCTAGTCCCAAGTGTTTCATTCATCTAAGGAAGATGGGACAAGTCATAATAACAGACTGGTCTGGTTGGTTTTAGAATAACTTACTGAGGTTCGGGTCACACCAAGCAAAACTAAACACTTCAACGTGACCTGAATGTTTTAGTTACAATCACTAAATTGTTTAGTTGCTACCAGTATCTTGTCCTAAACTGTTTCATTTTAAATTTGATTGTGTGTGTGTGTGTGTGTGTGTGTGTGTGAGAGAGAGAGAGAGAGAGAGAGAGAGAGAGAGAGAGAGAGAGACCATGTATGTGCAGTAACATCTCATTTTGGGAATTCTGGTTTATTCTAAGCATCTTTTCATGTGTTTGTTGGAGAGACATCTATACAGAAATGTCTTTTTAACCTTTTCAATTTGAGCTGTTGGGGCAAGTCAGTGCTCAGGAATGCCTCATGCTCTTTTAGAAGACCTGAGTTCAGACCACAGCAACTATGTCAGGCTGTTCAAACCACCTCTAATTCCAGCTCCAAGGGATCTGGTGCCCTCTTCTGGCCTCTAAGGCACTGCACACACACACACAAACACACACACACACAAACACACACACTTCCCCCACCCCTCCACACAAATTGTTTTTTTTTCCGAATTGAGCTACTTGCTTTTTTGTTGTTGACCTATATAAGACAGGATCTGAATATTATGTGAATATTATTATGTCATTGGTCACATGACTTGTGAATATCCTTCCATTCTATAGTTTGTCTTTCTACTTTCTTTGTGATGTCTTTAGGCATGGAAGACATTATGTTTGAATTGTAGTCTTAGTGATTTCCTCTTAATGTTTTATCCATACTAGATCTTTCTGTAAAGTTGTGGTTGGTCTAGTACTCTGTGTATACTTAGACTGTCCTG
>LR749513.1:3650867-3819313 GCA_902729485.2 Mus minutoides | reverse complement strand
AAACAAAGTCAAGGTCTTAGACTTTAGGGGTCACATAGCCCATTTTGCTAAGAATTAGACAAAACCATCTGTCTTGTTTACTAAACATGCCCCCTACAGAGACTCTTGCTTATTGGGATCCTAGAGGGTTCTATAATCTCATTGAATCTAGATCTTAGGTCTTCTAGATAAGAGATAGGATATAGAGAGAGCCTTAATCCTCACTGGGTCTTGGTCTGTGTGTGTGTGTGTGTGTGTGTTCTCTCTCTCTCTCTCTCTCTCTCTCTCTCTCTGTTCTCTCTCTCTCCCCCCCCCCGTGTGTGTGTGTGTGTGTGTGTGTGTGTGTGTGTGTGTGTGTTGGCTCTCCTATGTTCTGCTCCCCTCCCCCCTCCACACTCCTTTCTTTGTTTCTCTTGGTTTGGCTTTATGGAGACAGGGTCTCCTGTAGTCCAGACTGACCTGAACTCACCTAGATCTGAAAAGATGGCCCCAATCCTCCCGCCTTTCTCCCTCTTGAGTGCTGGCACTGCAGGTGTGCACCCATCTAGGGTCACTTTTCAGCCTCCCAGGCACTTGACTCCTGTGTGGGTTAGTTTTAAATGTCCACTTGCCAAATCCAAGTGTCACCTGAGAAGGGAATCTCATTTGAGGGATGCCCAAGTCAAACTGTCTTGTTGGCCTATCTGTAGGGGATTGTCTTGATAATTTATTGATGTCGGAAGAGCCAGGCCCTTGTGGGCAGCACCATTCCCTAGGCCTTGACCTAGAGAAAACTATTGGAACAAAAGCAAAACAAAAGCATACAGCATTAAGTTCTCTCTGCTCTTGACTGAAGATGTAATGACATTCCATTTCCAGCTTGACTTCCTTGCTATTATGGGCTAACCTGAACTTATGAACTATATATATAAACCTCCTCTCTCCCGCAAGTTGCTTTTTGGTTAAGATATTGGATCACAACAGAAAGGAAACTAGAAACTCGCCCACAAGGGTGGTCCAGCCCTTTCTCAGCTGGATTTTGGGGACAGATACACCTAGTCCAGATGGGGTAGCAGTCCACTGAAGACCCCAAACAAGGGCCACTGAGACAGCTCAGCGAGTAAAGGTGCCTGCCATGCCGTCATGGTGAGCTGAGTTCAATCCACGGAACCCAGGCAGGAAGGAGAGAACTAACTCAAGGTTATCCTCTCACACATGTGCCTGGCGCACAGTAATAAATTAGAAGGTTAACACCCCCCCCATGCTTCCTGTGAAGAGAAGAAACTGGGGCAGGGGGATAGCTTGAAATAAAAGCTCAGCTTGCTTCCTGTCAACCAGGAGCAGAGGCAACCAGGCATCTCTTTGTTCCAGCTGGGAAGTGGGGCTGAAGCAAGGCCTCGGTGGGTGCGGGAACCGTGTTGATGGTGGGGGGGGGTGCGGGTGGAGGGGGGGAGGGTGGTGGTACCTTCAGTCTTCTTTTGCTGTGAAGGAAGAAAGATATCCTTTGCTCCTTCCCACAAGCAGAGCTCCTGCCTGCTCTCCACAGCTGGGGCTGAGTCACCCAAATTCTTTTCTGATCCATTTTCTGGCCCCCACCCCTATTTTCTTTGGACATCTGAAGTGTATCCTAAATTTCTCCTGCCTAATTTTAGTCTCCGGGAACTGAAGCCAGATGGTGTCAGACCGAGTTTTCGTTGTCATTGGTCTTTCTAAACTGGGCTATGTCATCAGTTCCCTGCAGCTGTCTGTCCCACGGGGTGAGGTGTGGGACGAGGAGGTACTGTGGTCACCACCGCCCTCAACCCTAGAGCTAGGAGCACCAAGGAGCTTGCTCCTCTGTGGGAAAGACTTGTGTTATTGAGTGTGACCTCCACAGAGCCCCCAGAAAAGTCCTTTAAAGGTAAAAAGCGGTCTTCTCTCATCGGTAAGTTGTGTACTAAAAACCTGCTGTAGGGCTCTGGTGATGACTCAGTGGGTGAGTCTTGCTCACCCTCTTGCTTGGCAAGCTTGAGGACCTGAGTTCAAATCCTCTTGTACCCATGGGGGTCAGAGTAGGAATCTGAGCATGGTGGTATATGCTTGTAACCCCGAAACTAGGTAAGAAGACACAAAAGACGTCTTAGGGTCCCCTGGCCAGCCAGCCCAGCTGACTCAGTGGATCGGAGGCCAGTGAGAGATGCTGTCTCGAAAAACAAGATGGTCGGCAAAGTGGCTTAGTAAATATGGGCACCTGCTGGCAAGCCCGATGACCCAGCTTTAAGCCCCAGGAGCCAACTGTTGGAAGGAGAAAACTGACTGCTTCTGACCCCCTACACACACACACACACACACACACACACCTGAGGTTGGCCTCTGGCCTCCACTCACATGTACACACAGGCTTCTTCATCATATGTGCATCTGCACACATGAATGTGCACACAGAGAAATAATGAAGAAGAAGGAGGAGGAAGAAGAAGAGGAGGTGAAAGAAGAGGAGGAGGAGGAGGAGGAGGAGGAGAAGGAGAAGAAGAAGAATTAAAGGCAGTAGGCAGGCAGGCAGTGGCCTGGGTGGTACTGTGAACCAGCTGCACCATCTTGACCAAGCTCTATCTCCTTCCTGATTCATAACCTTTATCTTAAATCACATTTGCCCTCCCTTTTCACAAGTGAAGGACACTTGGAGCCCGCCCCCTTCATTGATGTCTGGCCTGCATCCTTCAGTTTTTAATCCCATGCACTGCCCTGAGCTCTGTGCCAGGGTGAGAGGGAAGCCTTCATAGAAGCTTGGCTGTATCTGAGGTATAGCTCAGTTTGTTGAGTATTTTTCTAGTGTTCACAAGCCCTGGGCCTCATCCCTAGCACAACATCGATCAGGCTTGGTGGCGTATGGCTACAAACCTAGCACTTGAGAAGTTGTGGCTGGAGGATCAGGAGAACAGGATCCTCCTTGGCTACACAGTGAATGTGAAGTCCACCTGGGTCACATGGGACTCTTTTTCATTAAGATAATAACAATAATAATACTAATAATTACTATCATTATGAGAAGAAAAAAGGAAGAAGAGATGGAGGAAGAAGGGGAAAGGGGGAAAGAAGGAGAGGGAGGAAGAAGAGGAAGAAGAGGGGGGAGGAAGAGGAGGAGGATGTTTGAGCCAGGCACAGTGAGATAGGTCTGCAATCCCAGCACTTGGAAGGCTGAGGCAAAAGGATGGAGATTTTAAGGCCAGCCTGGACTACCCTGGGCAGCTTAGTGCGACAGTGTCCCAGCTTGGGTCTGAGTTAGGTCAAAGGGATCATTCTGAATGCTGTCAACTGTCCTTCAGGTACATGCGTATATGCACATGTCTTTGAGTGTGCCCACCTGTACACATGGCTGGAAGCATAGGAGCAGAGACAGCTGCATCGCTGAGAAGCGCACCNAGGCCAGCCTGGACTACCCTGGGCAGCTTAGTGCGACAGTGTCCCAGCTTGGGTCTGAGTTAGGTCAAAGGGATCATTCTGAATGCTGTCAACTGTCCTTCAGGTACATGCGTATATGCACATGTCTTTGAGTGTGCCCACCTGTACACATGGCTGGAAGCATAGGAGCAGAGACAGCTGCATCGCTGAGAAGCGCACCCCACCCTGGGTGCCAGTTCACAAAAGCTGCATTCCTTCAACTCTCTGAGTGACTCACAGGCAGCTCGTGTATCAGACTCCTCTTAGGAGAACTTCCTATTTATAAGACCTTGGGCAGGGCCTTAGAGAGTCTGTTGAGTTTCAGGGACTTCGAGAGACTTGTGAGTTGCTTATTTCCTGAGCCTTAGAGACTCTCTCGGGGATAGAGTGTTTCAGCTTGAAGGCCAGAACCACACAACAGGAGCCTGCATTCTGCTGGAGAGGCAGACACAGGTAGATTCCTGGAAACTAGCTAGCTACTAGCTTGGCCTGCATGGTAATGCTCCAGGCTAAGGAAAGACCCTGGCTCAAACAGAAGGTAGAGGGCATCTGAATACTGACACCCAAAGTTATGTTCTGACCACCACATATCCACCTCCTCACACAGATACACACACAGAGAGAGACACACACATTCATACACACACACACACACACACACACACACACACACATACACACACACACTTTGTTAAGGGCCAGTGAGATGGCTCAATGGATGAATGTGTTTGTTGCCAAGTCTGATGTTCTGAGTTCAATCTCTGGGAACCAAATAGTGGAAAAAAAGAACCAACTCCTACAAATTGTCCTCTGACTTCAACACATGCACAGTGGCACACACACACACACACACACACACACACACACACACCATGAGATAAGTAAATGAAAAATTAAAACCATTAAAAAAAAACCCAAGCAGGGATTGATTGCACATGCCTATAATCCACTCATAATTCCAGTACAATGGCGGTAGAAGTGGGAAGATCACAAACTCAAGGTCAGACTTAACCTCATAGTGAGTTTGAGGTCACATGGAGCTAACAAAAGATTCTCTCTCAAAACCACAACCAACACCTATGAGCCAATATGAGGGGGAAATAGAACAATCCAGCAGAGACATGATCGAAGGACACAAAAGCACCCAGAGGAAGGAAGAGAAATGCAGATACACACTGTGAGAAGCGAGCCAGCCCTCTTTAAAAGATGGGAAACCACAGATTCAGGAACTGCAGAGACAGGCTGGCATTTAAGAGTGCTTGCTGTGCCTCCTGAGGACCAGAGTTTGGTTCCCAGCATTCATTGCAGGTGGTTCACCTCCAATAGACCTAACGCCCTCTTCTGGCCTGTGCGGGAACCTACACTTATGTGCATGCACACACACACACACACACAAAGTAATATACAGAGAGACACACATAATTGAAAATAAAATCACTGAGTTTTACTTAGTTGTGAGGTTCTTTTCTCTGTTCTTTTTCATTGGTTGTTTCTTTTGGAGACAGGATTTTACCATGTAGCCCCGATGAACTTCAAAATTATTATCTTCTCACCTGGGTCTCCCCAACAGTGAGATTACAAGCATGTAAAAAGAAAATGCAAATTCAAGCCAAACCAAGATGCCTTCTCACCCTCCCCAGCGTGGCAGTGATGTTAAACCTCAAGACAGCTGCCTCCCTGAGCTCTGGGTACCAGGCAGAGCGCACAGCGCTGGAGCTGGCAGAGCCTACTGCTCAGGTTCACCTAGACCTGTCTTGCTTAGCGCTCTGCCAGGGCTGACCTAGCAGGCAACAGCCCAACAACCAGGAGAGCCGTGCTGTTTGAGTCCTCATGTTTGTATGTGCAGGAGACTGGCAGATGACATCATACATCTTTCTACACTGCTCTTCACCTTAGTTTTAAATATTTCCTTATAATTATGAGTATGCGTGGGTGTCTGCATGGGAGCGCTTGCGCATGCATGCAGTACCTACAACGGCCAGAAGAGGGCGCGTTGTCTCTGGAGCTGGAGTTCTAGGGGATTGAGAGCCACTGTTGTAGGTGCTAGGAATCAAACTCAGGTACAAACTGTGCTGTGAAACTTCTCCAGGCCCTTCACCTCATTAAAGATAGGGTCTCTCACTGAGCCTGGAGCTCACTTATTCGGCTCGGTTGGTTGGCAGTGAGCCCTAGGCACCCTCCGGTTTCTGCCTCCCATGTGCTGGGATGACAAGGGCAGGCCATCATGCTGAACATTATTATTTAGTACATGGGTCCTGGAGCTCGAACTCAGGCCCCCTTCCTCCCAAGCAGCCAAATGTGCTTCCAACCACAGCACCAGGAAGAGCCAGGGGACAGGGGAGGTGGACGAAGGGACTCGTGATAACCTGTCCATGTGCCCTTCTCTTAGGTTTGAGGAATTTGCAGACCCCCCACACCGCACCTCAACCTTCCCGATCCTCCCACGCTCCAGCCCAGCTGTGAGCAGGCATCCCACAGAAGCAATTCTCTCCCCAATTCCCCCACCAAGGTCCTGCTTCTAACCTGAACCTTCTCCCATCTAACCACGTGGTGAATCCAGCTGGGCTCCCAGTAGCTCCTGGGGTACGAAGAGGGTGGAAGCTTCCCTTGTTGCCCTAGAAACCCCCAAGCTTCATTTTCGTCAAACTCAGCCACAGTTGTGGGTGGAAAACCGGAGCGTCTGGATTTCCAACATACTTGCTCTTTCTGAGCGGTGTGGTCTCGCTTCTTGTCTTTTCATTAATTGCGAGAATTCTCCAGCTACAGGAGGAGTGGATCATGGGAAAGCACTTTTCCAAACGTTGTAATTTGCTTGGTAACTGAAACGATTCGTTCTTGCCGGACTGTAAATGGCTAGAGGGGAGAAGGGGGATCAGGGTTTCCACACTTTGTCGGCCACTACTCGATAAACCAGACTTTCTACACATCGGTTACTCCTAACCAGAGGAAGGTCTTCACCATGGTGAATTTTCCTTATCATGAACGTAGCAATGGAGGATCCGGGAGTTAAGGAAGTTGGCTGTCAACCTTCCCTCCTGATCAGTTTAGCCAGAGCAGGATCCAGGGGGGTTGAGTTAAACTGTTGGGCACCCAGGGAAGATACTGCACAGAGGCCTTTGTTGTTCAAAAGTGGCGCTTACGTTTATCCATTGCGTTTGGGGGTGGGGCTTCACCTGTAGAAGTCAAAGGACTACTCAAAGAAGGCATTTCTCTCCATCCCCCAACATCAGACTAGTCAACTAGTACTTCCGCATGATGATGATGATGATGATGATGATGATGACTTCAACTTTATACAAGCTAAGCTAGAGTCATTTGAGAAGAGAGATCCACCTCTATAAGAAAAGGCCTCTATAAGGCTCTCCTGTGGGCAGGCCTGGGGCATTCTCTTAATTAGTGATTACCAGCCCATTACGGGTGGTGTCAGCCCTGGAGAAATCCACAGCCTCTGCATCCTCCACAGCCTCTGCATCTTCCACAGCCTCTGCATCCTCCACAGCCTCTGCATCCTCACAGCCTCTGCATCCTCACAGCCTCTGCATCCTCCACAGCCTCTGCATCTTCCACAGCTTCTGCATCCGCTCCTGCCTCCAGGTTCCTGCCTTAATTTCTGCCCTGACTTTCCTTCATGAAAGCTCTAAGCTGAATAGACTCTTTCCTTCTCAAGTTGCTTTTGGTCACAATGTTTTATTACAGTAATAGAAACCCCTAATGTACCCTTTCTTCCTGAACTATCTCACCAGCTCCTCAGATGTGTGCATGCGCGCGTGTGTGCAAGGAATCCAGAGGACAACCTCGGCTGTCATTCCTTAGACACATTCCTTTTTCCTTTTTTTAATTCCTTTGTTTCTTTTTTTGAAGTTCAGTATTCCTCCAGCTTAGAACTGACTGATTGGCTAACTGACCAGGGAATCCCAAGGACCTACTTATCTCTGGGATTACAAATGTGCATCACCAGGCGTGGGTCAGGGATAGAATGCAGGTCCTCATGTTTGTGTGGCAAGCATTTTACTGCTGAGCCACGCCCCCAGCCCCTCCCTGGGGGATTCTAGGCAGGGGCTCTAACCACTGAGCCACGCCCCCAGCCCCTCCCTGGGGGATTCTAGGCAGGGGCTCTAACCACTGAACCACGCTCCCAGTCCCTCACTGGTCATTCTTATTCAAGTAGCCTCCCAAATATCTGAGATTACAGGTCTGGACCTGTATTTCTGCTGGACATCCAATTTGGTAATCAATCTTTTCTTTTTTGTCTCTGTCTTGCTTTCTCTCTCTCTCTTTCTATCTCCTCTCTGAGTACATGCGTGCCATGGAGCACATAAGTGGAGGTCAAAGGACAACCTCAGGAATTGGTTCTTATCCTCCACCTTGTTTGAGGGAGGTCTCTTGCTGGCTATGCTCTGAATGCGCCACACTAGCTGGCCTGAGCAGGTTTGTGGAATCTCCTGTCTCTCATATCGCCATAAGAGAGCTGGGATTATGTGTGTACTACCACATCCACATTTATGTAGGTTCTCAGAACCCAAACCTGAGCCCTCAAACTTGTGAGGTAAACATTTTAGTCATGGGACATCTTTATAAGCCCAGAAATCAGGGTTATTTGTAACTTGGGCTACCATGAGCAGGACTGCCACACATTCTCATGCATGCCTTTTGATGATTGTATGTATTCATTTTGTTGGACATGTTAGTCAAGTTAGCTTATAGTCAGACCTATTAGAAATGGACAGAAAGTTTTTTTAACAGTGGTTGCACCATGAGCTGGTGAGACAGCTCCGTGGGTAAAGGTGTTTGCTGCCAAGGCTGATGATATGATTTCAATCCCCGGACGCGTGGGATAGGAGAGAACTGACTTGTTTAATCTGTCCTCTGAGCTCCATATTCATGCTATCACACACACACACACACACACACATATGGCCCTACACAAATAACAAGTACATAAGACAATAAATAATTCAAAAGTGACTGCACACTGCCTGTGAATCTCTAGTCTGCCTCCCCAGTGCTGGAACTACAATCACCAGTGTATGACTTTTTATGTGGGCGTGGTACATCAAATTCCCTACATTTGGACAACACAGACTTTAGAGAGCACTATCTCCCTAGCCTCTATTTTTGTTGTTTTGTTTGAGAGAGGGTCTCATGTTACCCACGAAGTCCCTAAACCTTCCCAGTAGTCAATAACTTTGAACTTCTGATTCTCCTGTCTCCACCTCCCAAGTGCTGAGATGACAAGCATATACCAGTACACCTGTTTTATGCATCAGTAGGAATAAAGCCAAGGACTTTCTCAATGCTACCTGTCTTAGTTAGAGTTTTACTGCTGTGAACAGATACCATGGCCAAGACAACTCTTACAAGGACAACATTTAATTGGGGTTGGTTTACAGGTTCAGAGGTTCAGTCCATTATCATCAAGGCAGGAGCATGGCAGCATCCAGGTAGGCATGGTGCAGGAGGAGCCAAGAGTTCTACATCTTCATCCAAAGGCAAACAAGAAAAGACTAGTTTCCAGACAGCTAGAAAGAGTGTCTTAACAGCCCTTACCCACAGTGACACACCTACTCCAACACACCTCCAAATAGTGCCACTTCCTTGGCCAAACATATTCAAACCACTATCCTAGGTGAGCACTCTTCTTGCTGAGCTGTAGCCCCATCCCGCCATGTGTCTTGGTTAATTTTATGTTAACTTGATACAAGCTAGAGTCATCTGAAAGGAACCTCAACTGAGAAAATGCCTCAATTAACATCCAGCTGTAGGCAAGCCTGTAGGACATTTTTTAAAAATTAGTGATGGAGGGGAGAGGGCCCAGCCCACTGTGGGTGGTGCCATCCCTAGGCTGGTGGTCCTGAGTTCTAGGCTGAACAAGACATAGGGGGCAAGCCAGTAAGCAGCACCCCTCCATGGCCTCTGTATCAGCTCCTGCCTCCAGGTTCCTGCCCTGTCTGAGTTCCTGTCCTGACTTCTTTTGATGATGAACAGTAATGTGGAAAGTGTAAGCCAAGTAAGCCCTTCCCTCCCCAAGTTGCTTTGGTCGTGGTGTTTCATCACAGTGATAGTGACTCTAAGTAGGACACCATGGTTGTCCTTAAAAGCCTACCATGTTCCTTAATGTGAAGTCAGGGCTTTATTTATTGTAACGTGACAGTCAGAAGCCACCAGATCCATTTGAACAGGCAGATATCCACAGAGTGTCAGGAGGCCCACAATGGGAAGTCACAGATTAGGAGCTCAGAGTTGGAACTTGGACTGGATATATGAGTCCTGGTCACCTGTAGAGAGACCCATGTTAAAAACCAGTTTTGCATCTCAGGGGCTGAGGCAGAGTCAAAGTCAAGGCTGACACCGAAGTCTAGGAGGTGCAGCTCAGTGGGTAGAGCGCTTGTTTTAGAGGCAAAAGACTCTGGCATCCACCATCAGTGCTATGTGAAGAGGGTGTGGTTAATGTGTGCCTATAATCCCAGCAATCCATGGTAGAGGGGAGGATCAGAGGTCAAAGCCATTCTCAACTGCAAGAGTTCAAGGTCAACCTAGGCTACACAAGACGTTGTCTCAAAAAACCAATGGAAGGAGAGGGGGGGGGGGATTAGAAGTATGACATACTGCATGCTCCAGTCTGGTTTCTATTGCCATGATTAACATCATGACCAAAAACTACTTGGGGAAGGATGTTTTATTTCAGTTTACACACTTTGCAGTTCCCTCATGAAGGGACCTCAAGCAGGAACCTAGAGGCAGGAACTGAAGCAGAATCCACGGAGGAATGATGCTCGCTGGCTTGTTCTCAGGGCATCCTGGCCATCTACCCAAGAGTGGCAACACCCAGAGACGACTGCCCTCCTGAATCAATCAGGGGACCTGAGTTCAGTTCAAAGTACTTACATCAAGTGGCTCATGACAGCCTAAACTTCAGTTCTAGGGGAATCTGAACCCTTTTTCTAGCCCCTACAGGAACCTGTGCTCATGCAATAAATCCTCAGACAGACCTATGTGTAGATACATATAATTTGGAAAAAGGACTATAGGAAAATCTCTGAGTTCAAGGCTAGTCTGGTTTATATAGTGAATTTCAGGCCAGCCAGGCTTACATATTGATAACCTATCTTAGAAAGAGAGAGAGATGAGGAAGAGAGGGGAAAAGGGGAAAGAGGGAGGGAGGGAGGGAGGGAGGGAGCGGAGAGAGACAGGAGAGAGGGGGATAAGAGGGGAAATAGGGATATTAGACACCCCTTTCTCCCCTGACTTCTCCCTAGCCTATATAGCAACTCTAATGAGGTAGAGATGGCCAATCCTATTTTTAGACCAGCAGACTGAACCAAGATGTTACATCACCCAGAAGTTCTATAAAAATAAAGGGGAAACCTGCCCACTTCAATGCAACTATTTCTGTTTGTCCCCTCTTCCTCCATCCCTGGCTTTCCATCTTTTATATAATTACAAACAGAATACAGATCCAATTTTGTCCGTCTCTTTATATAGCACTGATTTTTTTTTTCCCATTTAAAAAATGCAATTGTGTCGGGGGCGGGGGTGTAGCTTAGTGGGAGGATACATGCAAAGCCCACATGAAACTCTGAGTTTAAATGCCAACACCAAAAATAGTATTTCAAATTATATCATATATGGGGGAAAGTCAGTTCTCTGAGGCTTTAAACTTTTTAAAAAGGGAAGAGGGCTGTAGCTCAATTGGTAGCACACTCAAAACCTGGATGTCATCTCCAGCACTGCAGAAATCACACCTGAAATTCCAGCACCTAGGAAGGAGGATTAGGTCATCCTTGGCTCTGGAGTTCAAAGCCGTATTTTTGCATATTCATGTTTAGTGTTTTCTTCTCTCTCGTTTGCTCTCTTCTTTGGGTGATGCTCATCCTCCACCATCTTTCTGAGAGGAGGCGTGTAAGGTGTGAATGCATGTTTCAGAATGTGCATGACTAAAACTGAGGTCTTCTTCATTCCAGGCTCAAATCTTTCATGATAGTTGTGCTGGGTATAGGATCTTAGCCAGAAAATCCTCTTTCTCAAAAGAACACTGGTGGCGTCCACTCCCCCACTCCAGCTGTTTGGTGATATTTAGGATTCCAGCACCAACCTGGTTCTGACACTTCCCACGGGCTTCATTTTATCTTTGAAAACATTTATTATTTTCTACCTCCGAGAGTCTGAATTTTTGCAATTATATGCCTTTTTAAAGATTTCTCTCTCTCTTCAGTTTTCACACTTTCCCCTTATAATGTTATAAACACATTCCTATATCTCAACCCTTTATTGAACTTTAAAAATTTTTCACTTCTGAATGTGCTTTTTTGTTCTCTTGATGTGGTAAAATACCATAACAAAAGCAACTTGGGGGGAATTGGGCTTTGTTTTTTTTTGGTTGTTTTTTTTTTGCTGGAGGTACATTGCAGGAGAGAAGTCAAGGCAGCAGGAACTTGAAACCACTGGTTCACATCCCACCTGCAGTTAGGAAACAGCAATGAATCTTCCCGGGCTCAATTCACAGTCTCTCTTTTATACAGCCCTGGATTCCTACCCAAGAAGCAGACTCATCCAAGATCAATGCGGGCCTTTCCACCGCAGCTAACCTAGTCATGGTAATCCCCACAGGCAGATAGATGCAGATGTCTGTCTCCCAGGTGATGACCATTGGGCCCGTGAGTTGGCTCAGTGGGTAAAGGGGCTTGCCGCTAAGCCTGAGAACCTGAGTCCAGTCCTTGGGACATACATGGAGAGAACAGACTCCTGCAAGTTATCCTTTAACCTCTACACGCATGCAGCACCCGTGCCCACACACCCAGATGCACACACAAAGCAAATAAATGTAAAAAACAATCATAACAGGGATACCGTATATGCATAGCTCTCTAAGGGTATTGAACAAACAGAAAAACATTGTGATTTCTGCTTTAGGGTTTTGAAGTTCTGGTTTGATGCTTTATTTTTGTTTGTTTTTGTTTTCTTCTGTTGACTAGTGCTCTGTTCTGAATTTGTGTTCTTCTCTCCTGCTCTGTGTCTCCCATCTTAGGGACCATATTCATGTGTGACAAACAGTCGTTGGGCATGCCAGGCTTGTCCTCTTAGAACTTGGGACTTCTCTGTGTGATGGTCCTGCCTTGCCCAATCATGACTCCTGCAGGTCGGCTTTCTTGGGCTGCTGGCTTTTCCAAGATAGGAGTCTTACTGTGACAGTGTCCTTGCTGCCTTTTCTGGGGGCTGCCTCCTGGGCAAGTACAGGTTTATTTATTTATTTTTTATTATTATTATTTTTCCAATTTTTTATTAGGTATTTTCTTCATTTACATTTCAAATGCTATCCCAAAAGTCCCCTATACCCCCCCTCCGGCAGCTCCCCTACCCACCTACTCCCACTTCTTGGCCCTGGCGTTCCCCTGTACTGGAGAATATAAAGTTTGCAAGACCAAGGGGCCTCTCTTCCCAATGATGGATGACTAGGCCATCTTCTGCTACATATGCAGATAGAGACACAAGCTCTGGGGGTACTGGTTAGTTCATATTGTTGCTCCACCTATGGGGTTGCAGACTCCTTCAGCTCCTTGGGTACTTTCTCTAGCTCCTCCATTGGGGGCCCTGTGTTCCATCCAATAGCTGACTGTGAGCATCCACTTCTGTGTTTGCCAGGCACTGGCATAGCCTCACAAGAGACAGCTATATCAGGGTCCTTTCAGCAAAATCTTGCTGGCGTATGCAATAGTGTTTGCGTTTGGTGGCTGATTATGGGATGGATCCCCGGGTGGGGCAGTCTCTGGATGATCCATCCTTTCGTCTCAGCTCCAAACTTTGTCTCTCGACCTGGAGGGTATCATCTTGAGTGAGGTAACCCAATCACAAAAGAACTCACATGATATGCACTCACTAATAAGTGGATATTAGCCCAGAAACTTAGAATACCCAAGATACAATTTGCAAATCACATGAAACTCAAAAAGAAAGAAGACCAAAGTGTGGACACTTCGCCCCTTCTTAGAATTGGGAACAAAACACTCCTGGAAGTGCTGGTTTATTAGAGCGAGGATTCCTACTTTACCTAGTACAGCTAGTGGGAACCTTCTCTCTTCATACCCTCCCTCTAACGCAGAATGGACAGCCTAGCGTTTGTCTTGCGGCTTTTCTCTCCTAGAGCTTTGGTAATGGATGAAGGAAGCTACTGTGTCCAGACAACTGCCGAGGGCAGTGTTGCTCCCCTCTTGGCAATGGCGTCTTTCTACTTGGGCCAAAGCTGACGATTAACTAAGAGGCAAGGAAGACGACTGTCTGTTGCCAAGGCTGGGAGACTCAGAATAGCTCACATGACACCACCTGAAAAAGAGCTATAAGCTATGTGGGAAGGATAGAGGCCTGAATGGATTTAATGGATGAAGTATGGTCCAGAGAGAAGGGCTATGGCATGGCTGAGGGGTGGGGCTTGGTAGGATGATGTGCAGCTATATTGGATGGGACAAGGCTTAGCTGAAGGTGAGGGGTTTGGCTACAATGAAAGGAGGTGTGGCCAGTAGGAGGGGTTTGATCCAATGGGAAGAGATGCGGCCCAGCCGTAGAGGGCACGTTGCTCATCTGAAAACGTGTGACCTAACTGTAAGAGCGTATATCCCAGTGGGAGGATATGTAGTATAGCTCTAAGGGGTGGACCGCTGAAGGGGCTGTAGCCCAAAGGAAGAGGCTATAGGGGTATATCCTAGCTATAGGGGTATATCCTAGGGTGTGTGAAGCTCGGCTGAAGGAGATATGGCTGGGTGTTGAGGGCGCTTATGCAATGGGAGGAATGTGGCTTAGCTAGAGGGAGTGTCTGCCCAGTGGAGGGGGCGTGGCACAGATGGGGAGGGCGTGTCCAAGTAAGAAGGAATGTGGCTTTAACTGTAGGGTGTCACGTGGTGGCACACCCCTTTAATCCCAGCACTTGGGAGGCAGAGGAAGGGGAATTTCTGAGTTCGAGGCCAGCCTGTTCTACAGAGTGAGTTCCAGAACAGCTAGGACTACACAGAGAAACCCTGTCTCGAACAAACAAACAAACAAACAAACAAAGAGGCATGTCCCACTGAGTGTGGCCCAAATGGTGATGTGGTCCAGCTATTGAGAGCGTGAGCCAGGAGGAGGGGGGCACAGCCCAGCTGAAGGCATCATGGTGTCCTTAGTGTGGCTGAGGGTAATGGAGGCTGTTCAGCAAGGGTGACCAATAGAGGGAAGTCCTCAGAGACAACGTGGAGGAGTGGGAAGGAGAGGGGTGAGGGAAGTATGAGGAGGAGGGGAGGGAGGGAGGGAGGGAGGGAGGGAGGGAGGGAGAGAGAGAGGGAGACAAGGACAAGGACGAGGAGGATGAGAAGGGAGTCATTTCACTATTGTGTGGCTGAAAGCAACAGTTAGTCTCCTGAGCCGGACACAGCTGGCTCCATGCAGCGAGTGGATGAAGCCTCATTTGTGAATAAGACAGATCGCTCTACCTTCTGCCAGCTGTCATGCTGGGGAAACTAGCCCACTCTACGCTGCCTGTTCCGATGTCCCTCTCCACAGATGGCCCACTAGGGTCTACAACTAATGTCTCAGATATTCTGCTGTCTCTTTAAACTCCCCCCTCTAGCCAACTCCTACCTTATTGACATAACCCTTCTCAGAGCCCACCCTCAGGAATCCAGCCTCATGCTGGTTGAGGACTGAGTTCTGAGGGTACAGCCAACACCAGCAGCAGCGCCAGACAAATGCAGGGAGCATAAGGACACGCCCACTCCTATCTTGCTGTGGGTGGGTCGCCAAAGTGTGTTATGAGAAGCTATGGATGGAGGGGGGACCTCAGGAATCTGCCCGAGGCCCTGGATCTAATCCAATGTGGACCCATTTTACAGATGAGGTAACTGATGTCACCCTGCAGGGAGCAAGAGAGGGCTCAAGCCCAGGGCCTCAATATGTAGTCCAGGCTGGCCTTGAACATACTATGTAGCCCAGGCTAACTTCAATTTGCAGTAATTATTCTGTCCTAGAACTAGAATTGTTCTGTCCCTCTTGGGTGGGGGGGGAGGCTAGAGGTCAAGTGAAGGTCAGAGGACAACTCTCTAGCTCAGTTCTCTCCTTCCACCTTATTTTGGGTTCCGGGAATTGAAAAGGTAAACAACCTGTTTAGCCAGTAAGTCATCTTGCTAGTCCCAAGGCTAGCCTGAAAACTCACAATCCTCCTGCCTCTACCTCCACAGCTCCTACTAGCATGACCCACAATGGGCCACTTTATTCTTTGAGACAAGGTTTCTCATTGACCTGGAACGTAGCAGGTTTGGTAAACTGGGTGGCTAATTAGTGGGTCCCAGAGGCCCACCAATGGCTCCGCCCTCATCCTTGTCTTTTTAGGGGCACCCTGGGGTTCTCATGCATGTAAGGCAGGCACTTTACTGATATAGCACCTCCCCTGCCCCGCCCTGCCTGGAGCACTTGTGGTTCACCGGGATCCGCGGATGATCTATGCTCCAGGTGTTGGGGATGTCCTTTCCTCCTGGCCTGCCTTGTGGAGTAGTCAGGATGGGCTAAAAACTCTCTGAATCCCCAAAGTTGAGGCCTGCATCTTACTTAGGGCCACTGAGACCCAGAGCATGGCAGATATGTCTTTGGGCAGGTCCCAGAGCCAGGGGACAGGACCAGCCCCACCTACGCGGCTTAGTAATTAGAACAAGTTAAACAAACTGGCTTTAACTGCCTGCTGGTGACATATTCCAGGGGAGCTATAAACCAACCAGATGTGCAAGGCCTGCTTGGGCTGGTGCCGTGGGGTGTCTAAGATGGTTGGACTGCTAAGACACCCCCCTGAGGCTGGGAAGCGGCATAAGCCTCACCCACCCAGTATCTTCCAAGGGCCAAGCCACTGCGCACCTGCCAAACGGGAACGCAGACTGGGCTGGGCCTAACACATTTCCAGAAACAGGTCCCTGCAGACCCTAAGGCTCCCTCCCTCGCTGCCCTTGCCCCCCCCCCCCCGCAAAGGGTCTTATTTGTTGCTCCGGACCCTGGAAACAGCCCCTAGAAACCTTTAGAAGTCTCTGGAATGTGCCATTTGCCCAGATCCCTGGGAGGGCCAAGGCACTAGTTTACCCAAGCCAGGTCCACTGTGGCCTTCTGGTTGTTTGTGGTGGCCCCCTGGGGTGGGGTGGGGACCTTCTAGTCTGGGAAGGGGGTGCCAAGGCTCAAGGTAAAAGTCACTTTTGTGACACAAGTCAAGCGGATGTGGTGATGTATGCTTTTAGTCCCAACACTTAGGAGGTAGAGGCGGGGAGTTCAAAGTCACTCTTGGCTTCATAATGAGTTCAAGGCCAGTCTGGACAACACAAAACCCTGTCTCAAAAAAGCAAAAACAAAAACAAAAAAAACCCTAAAGTCTCAGTTGTCCTGTGGCTGCGGGAAACCAAAGAGCCGCTACAGATAGATACATGCTGTCCTGCTAACCCACAGAGCTGACGTTAGAGCTGACGACTCCACATGAACTTCACAGAGCCTCAGGGTGGTGGGGAACTATGGGGGATCTTGTAGGGAGAGGGTTGGGGGGTTAGGTGGGTGTGAGCTGCAGGAGCTGGAGGGACTGGCAGGTGATAAGAAGATAAAATGGAAAATGGATGAAGGATGGGAAGAGGATGAGGTGGGTGGAGATGGGGGGGCTGAAGAGGATAAAGGGGAAGAGTGCCTGGGAGATAGGTGAGAGAAGAGTAGGCAGATAGGCAGGGGCAAGAGGGAATAGGGGTGGGGATAGGTGGGGGTGAGGTGTAGGGGAAGGGAGCAGGTGACAAATGGGTGGGAGAAACATGGGAGATGTTTAGGGAGTAAGTAGAGGTTGGGTAGAAGATAACATGGGAGGTGGGTGGGGGTGGGCTGGGGTGGGTGGGGCACGGTTGGGAGTGGGTGGGGCATGAGTTGGGTTGCGTGGGGAATTACAGGTACTTGGGGAATTCTTTAAGGGTAGGTGGGGAATAGGGATGGGTGGGCATGGGAGTTCAGTGTGGGGTGGATGACGGTTGGGTGAAGAGGACACAGGACAGGACTGGAGTGGTGGATAGATGGTTCTGTGTTCCTTTTGGTTCTTGCCCATCCTGCTAAGGGACACCGGGAGTCCTCTGGGCCTCCCTTCTCCCCTCCCCCATGCTGCAGACCTGTTTATTTACACACACACAAACACGCACGTGCAAGAGGCAGGTCTCTCGGGACCCAGTGTTTCATCAGCGGCCTTCCCTGAACTCCAATGTCCATGGTCCTTTGATTTTTGGCTGGTCCCATTGGCTGGCCCCATCCCTCAGAGGACCCTTCACTCTCTGCTTCAACCACAGCAGGGTCTACCAGCTGTGACCTGACCTCCCAGCTCCTGGTTTCCCAGGATGAGATGGATGGCCTGTCTGCATTCCATCTCAGGAGAGGCTTACTGGCGCAGGCATCTGCTGAGGTAGCCTCTGCCTTTTCCCTCTGTGCCTTTTTTGTTTCTTTACCTCCAGTTCCCCTCTAGAGGACATGTGCATTCAATCTACCACGTTTAACCAGAACAAAACCACCTCCCCCTCTTGCTTTTCCTTTGTAAAGTCCTGTCTGGTTCCCACCTCGGATACTGTACACATTTCTCATTCCTCTCCTCGTGTTAATATTCAGTGTTTACCCTTCCGTCTTTAATCTGTTTTATGTATTGGAATGACAGGGTTTTATGGAGAGGGGAAAGAGAGTCCTTGTTCCTAAAACTTGTTTATAAACCATTGATGTGGAGCAGGCTGGGGTAGGAGGGAGGGAGTGTGTGTGTGTGTGTGTGTGTGTGTGTGTGTGTGTGTGTGTGTGTGTGTGTGATGAGGGGAGCGCTCCATGCAAGACATAGAGTTCCTTCTAATGAGTCAAGAGGGCTGGGAGCTGGAGGTGGGCCGGGTGTCATTCTTCTTGCTAAGGGATTTTTAGTTTGAGCCTGGAGGACAGGAGCGGGGATGGAAGACACAGCCCTACTCTCCTGTACTCATAGTCTTGCTGTAACAGACACTTAGAGCTGAGCCAGGCGGCACACGCCTGTCACCCCAGCTACTCTGGAGCCTGAGGCAAAGGGTGGAAAGTTGTAGACCAGGCTGGACTGCAGAATGAGTTCAACACTAACCTGATCAACTTAGTGAGACCTTGTTTCAAGGTACAAAGTAAAAAGACACCTGGGGATGGGGTTTGATGGTAGAGTATTTGCCTACACCCTTTCTCTAGCCTGCAGAGGGGCTACAAATGTAGCTCAGTGGTAGATTCCCTGCCTAGAATCCCCCAGAAGGGGCTGTGGGCGTGGCTCAGTGGTAGAGCACCTGCCTAGAATCCTCCAGGGAGAGGCTGGGGTTGGCTCAGTGGTAGAGCACTTACTCTAGTCCAACCCTCAGTATCTCAAAAACAAGACAAACCAAAAGTTGGATACTTTGGACTTCATTTGCTAAAAAGCAGAGACTCCTCACCCAGGTCTCCAAGGCAACTAAGTAAAACCAGGCTGGAAGTAAGCCTGGTATCTCTGCCTTCATCCTGCATTTATCCTTTACTTTGGTTCAGCTGCTACCTCTGCTCCTAGGTCCATTAATCACTCAGGGGCATCCATCTAAAACCTGGTGATACCTGATCACCATCCATAGTGAAGGGTGAGATTAGAGTCATGGGGCTCCTTACTGTCAGCATCTACACTCTCCTGTTCCAGACCATGCAGAGGCTCCAGTCATTGTGGACTTGTAGTCACAGGGCCGGAGGGATGGCTCAGTGGTTAGGAGCACTTGCTTGCCATCCTTGTAAAAGACAGAGTTCAGTTCTAAGAACTCATGCTATAACCTCCTGTAACTCCAGCTCCAGGACATATGGCGCCCTCTTCTGGACTCTGTTGGCACCTGCATCCACATGCACAAACACAGACACAGATACTTGGACACAGTCATACATACAGACACATAGTTGAAAATAAAATAAATCTTTAAAAAAAAAAAAACTCCAGGGGCTGGTGAGATGGCTCAGCGGGTAAGAGCACCCGACTGCTCTTCCGAAGGTGGTAAGTTCGGATCCCAGCAACCACATGGTGGCTCACAACCATCCTTAATGAGATCTGGCGCCCTCTTCTGGGATGACTGAAGACAGCTACAGTGTACCAGTGTACTTACATATAATAAATAAAACAAATCTTTAAAAAAACAAAACAAAACAAAACAAAACAAAAAAAACTCCATAAACCTACAGTCACTTTGAATTCCAGAAAAAAAGTGGGACAAAGCCCCTGCCTGAGCCCACACGAACAGTTATTAACGAAGGGGGGACTGCAGCTTAGAGCTGGAGCAGCTCACGTCTGAGAATTAGCCTGTTCTGCTCAAACAGAGCTTCCTTTGGACCACTCCACGGAACCAGACAGTGGCCAACCAGACCCCACCTTGACCAGAACTGCTAATTACACCCGGCTCTCCTTCCTTCCCTAATCCTTTCCCTAAAGCCAAGAGCTCAAAGGCCGACTCAGAGTCACGTGACTGCCTGACCTTTTCCTCTCCCCACTGCGCAGGCCAGATCTCCTCTCTGCTTCTCATTATCGCTCATCTTCTTTTTGCATTTTTTTCTGTTCTTGTTTTATTATTTCAGTGCATGTGTATGCATGTGACACATGTACACACATGTGTGCATATTTGTGCACCTGTGCATATGCTTGCAGAGGCCAGCAGAAGTCATCAGATGTCCTGTTCTGTCATTCTTCACCTTATTCTCTTGAGGCAGGGTCTCTCACTGAACCTGGAGCTCACTGTTTTCCTGACTAGGCTGTGCTCCCCACAGTACTGGGGCTACTGGGATTACAACACCCCCATATGGTGCCTCTCTCTCTCTCTTATATATGTATGTGTGTGTGTGTGTGTGTGTGTGTGTGTGTGTGTGTATGTGTGTGTGTGTGTGTGCATGCACACACAGAGGTCATAGGACAACTTGTGGAAGTTGGTTTTCTCCTGCTAATGTGTAAGTCCCTGTGTTCAAACCAGGGCATCAGGCTTGGCAGAAAGCACCCTTAGCTGCTGTGCCAACCCATTGGCCCTACACCTGGCTTTTACAAGCGTTCTGGGGATTTGAACTCAGGGCCTCCTGCTTGCACACTGAGCCACTTCGATAGCCTTACTTCTTGGATAGAGGCTTATATAGCTCAGGCTGACCTTGAACTTTCCATCCTCATCTACCCCCCTCCCCCGCCCCCCGGGCCCAGGACTGGATTATGAGCGTGAACCACACTTAGATTGACACATCAGGCAGGTGGGCAGGTGGCCCAGCTTGGCCTGTGCACACTCAGAGAGAGAACTAGTGCTTTCGTTCTAACACTCATTACACTGGGACTGCCCGCACCCCTCTGCACCCCTCTGCACCCCTCTGCACTCCTCCTGGAGGTCACTTGCAGTGTCAGCTATGGAGTCAGACAGCCAAGCCTCCCAAGTCTCTGGGCATCTGTTTCTCCAGAAGGAGGTTCCTGTAAATCTAAGCTTTGAACTAGGTAAAGAAAAGAGAGAGAGGCTGAGAGACAAGCCCTGGGGTCTGAAGCAATCAAAGCTCTCCGGAGTGGCTTTGAATGTCTCCTTTCCACATTAAAGGGCTTTGGTCTGAGGAGACAGACGTAAACAGACAAAGTCCAGAGGAGGTGAGGGCCTAGGGGAGCTAGGGGAGCACTGAGCCTGGTGGCTGTGTGTGTGTGTGTGTGTGTGTGTGTGTGTGTGTGTGTGTGTGTGTGTGAAAGAGAGAGAGAGACAGAGACAGAGAGACAGACAGACACACACACGGGGGAGGGGTGTCCGGGGTCTAGCTGTGCAGCTCAATCTGGCCTGGAAGTTGTTCTGTAGGCTAGGCTAGCCTGGAGTTCTTGGTGGTCCTTCTGCTCAGCCTTTCAGGTTCTGGATTCATTGGTATGAGCCACTGTGCACAGACCAGAGGGATTTAAGGGGGTGTGGTTGTTAGTTTTTAGACAAGGTCTTCCATATCAAAGGCTGGCCTTGAACTTGATCTGGGGTAATCCTAAATGCACCTGCTGCCTCTCCCCCTCTCGTGCTGGGATCCCAGGCCTAGACCACACCTGGTTTTCAGTGCTGGAAGTAGAAGCCAGGACTTCACGCATGCCCTGCAAGGGCTCTACAAGCTGAGCCCTGTCCTAACCTGCAGAAGGAGCCTTAAAGCTGCAAACCCAACTTTCACTTCTCTGAGGTCCTTCCGGATACTGATAAACTCATCTCGCAGGCGCCCTGGTGTAAGAATCGGGTGCTGGCCACCCTACCTCCCCCAGTCCCTAGAAGCGTTGGCCACATAGAGTTGCTAATTCCTGCTTTTCCTCCTGTCTGGGTCTCAGCAACATAGCAACCACCATGCAGCCTTTCGACCTCCCATCGGACACCACAACCTCCAGCGTGTCCTCCCTGACTGTCTCCAAGGTTGCAGAAAGAAGTGTGTGCCTCGAGGATCAGGTTCTGAGGGATGGGTAGTTTTCCAGGCAAAAAATTATTAGAAATTTCTTGCCTGTCTGTCAATAGAGGATATCCTGGTGCCAGGCTTCCATCTCCTGGGTATCTAGACCGTACCCTCATTTTATTCTCTCTCTCTTTTCAGAATGTATGAACTGTACCCGGCTTAGTGACATGAGTGAGCGGCTGACCACGCTGGAGGCCAAGGTTAGACCGGCTCGGTGGCCTAGGGAGCCAACCGTGAATGGGGATGGAGGGTCGTGAGGCACATGCTGGATGTGGCTGAGGGAAGTCCCTCTGCAAGGAGTCAGCCTAGCCTGGGCAGCCTGGTCTCGGGCATTGAGAACTACTGAGCCTTCGTGGCTCCGTGTAGCCTCAGATGGACCAGCCTCCTGAGCTAGGAAGAAGGCGATGGCATTCTCAGGGAGTGGCCAGTCTAGGGTACTATCCTCCCAAGGCATGCTGGGAGGCTGGTTCAGCAAAGTCAATCACCGTCTCTCCAAAGATGCTCTTCCCCAGTTAAGGACCTGCTTGGGACCGGGCCCAGGAAACTGAGTAAGAGACTTGGAGGAGGGACAGCCAGCCAGAAGTCAGGTCCTCAGTGGGTGCCCCAGGGACAGAGGACTTGTGGCTTGAGGCCTGGCCTCAAAAGGGCAAGGAAGGGCACAGGGAAACCCGTGCATAGGACAGGGACAGGTGTGTTCACTGGCTGGGTACCTGCACAGGCCTTGGGGCTCCACACTGTGGTTCCACTGGGCGGGGGGGGGGCGGCTCTGTGACAAGACATCCTGGGGAGACATAGCACAGATCTACTCACCCTAGATAGAGAGCCCAGGACAAGCCAAAGTACAGATACCACCAAAGTGCAACTTGGTGGGCCAATGAGTTTTGTTGGAGTTATTCACAGGAATATGGGTGAAGGCTTACTTACAGGAACAGAAATGGTTCAAAGAGAGCTGCCTCACCAAAGCCCCTAGCACAATACGTGTGACAGTATACTGCAGCCTCCAGGCAGCTCAGCAGAGTGAATATCCTTACCAGGGATAAGACTCTCCCTTTTAGTTCCTCCTGGGGGCGCTGTAGAGCACATGCTCAAGTCTACCTACCTGGGAACTTACAAAGCCAGTGGCTCGCTGGCTCTCCACTGGATGAGGTTTCCTCAGAGTTAATTCTGCTCTCCCATGGCCTGGCCTGCTGCCATCCTGGAATACAGTGCCTCTGTGGTCAGAAAGCAGGAGGCAGGATCAAAGGTGCCTGTAGCACATCCCTTATAGGGACATACTCTGTTTCTACACACCCAGAGGGCTGGGTGATGAGCAAGAAGGGCCTGGGGGGTGTCCTGCTGAGGTGACAGAACCTTTTAAAGGAATGGGGACTTCTGCAGTGGCTTGGCTGTCTAGGAAGGGCTAGCAGGGACAGGCAGGACTCATCTGAGCTCCACATAAGTCAAAATTCAAGTGGTGCCGGCTGGGGATCTGGCTCAGTCAGTAAAGCTTGCCTTGTGAGCATGGGGGCCTGGGTTCGATTCCCAGCACCTGTGTGAAAGAGCTAGGCATGGCAGTGTACACTTCTAACCCCAGGCTGAGAGGTGGAGACAGGAGGGTGCTTGGGACTGACTGGCCAGCCAGCCTAGCTTACTCGGTGAGCCCCAGGTCCCAGAGAGAAAGCCTGTTTCAAAAACCAAGGTGAGCAGGGCCTAAGACACATCTGAGATCATCCTCTGACCGCTACACACATGTGTGTGTACCCTCACATACATGTGTGCACAGAAATAGGAATGCTGAGCATACTTGGGGGACAAGTGTATGGGAAGCGCCCCTGACCCTAACCTTGTCACCCCTGCACTCTGGAAGCCGGAGCAGGAAGATTGTGAGTCTGAGGCTAGCCAGAGCTGCATAGCAAGACTGTCCGAAAAGAAGGAAGGAAGGAAGGAAGGAAGGAAGGAAGGAAGGAAGGAAGGAAGGAAGGAAGGGAGGGAGGGAGGGAGGGAAGGAAGGAAAGAATATTAAGCCTGAGCTATAGCAAGACTCTATGTAAAAAAAGGAATGAATGAATACATGCATACATACATACATACATACATACATACATACATACATATGTACATACATATATACATACATACATACATACTTAGAAGGAAAAGATGGGCTGATGTGATGGCTCAGTGGATAAGGGTACTTGCTTCCAAGTCTGATGACCTGAGTTCAGTTCCTGGCGACCACACAGTAGATGGAAAGAACCAACCCTTGCAAGTTGTCCTCTGACTACAAGTGTATCCCATCACACCTTACACACACACACACACACACACACACACACACGCACACGCACACGCACACACATAAAAACATTAAGGGACAGATTATGCAAGGACAATGTATGGTTTACTGTAATCAGACCACTATGCAAGCAGCCAGGGTCTCCAGCCCAGGCCCAGCACGCTGTTGAGAGCTGAGCGACTGTCTGTTTCTCTGGAGTCAGCATCTCTCTGCAGACTTGCGGGTATGTGGGGTGGAGAGCTTGGTAAGGGTGAGCAGGCTGCTGGGGAGGAGGCCGGGACAAACTCCTGCCCCATAAGGTTGCAGAGCAGGGGAGGGAGGTTGGTCCGATGGACATTTTCCAAAGCTGTGGTAGGGTTTGGCACAGAGGAAAATCTGACGGCTTGGCCTGGCTCCAGTTCAGCATTCTGGGTGTCAAGTCACAGCTTTTGGGGGCCAGCTGTCTCCTGCGCACCTGGCTCTCATACATGCCCTCTGGCTAAGAGCAATCCCTCCACCCCTGGCTCCCCATTTCTCACTCCCCTTGGGACATAGGGCCTCAGCAATAAAGGTCACAACTGCCAAACTTGCCCTCTGCCCTTCAGGCTGGTAGAGGGATGGAGAGACCTCAGGGTACCGTGAAAGAGCCAGCTCCAAGATGGGGTGTGGTGTCGGGGTATGATGCCCAAGGAGAAAGCTTGAATCTGAGGAGCCTGGAGTCCACCCTGAGGCAGAGGCCAACTCCTCAGCCCAGCTTGCTTAAAACAGACTCATAAGCGCTCAGTTAAGGGCTGAGGACCCTTGACTCATCCCCACGCCATTTTCCAGCTGCTTATTCAGTGTTCACATGTCTCCTGACTGAGGCAGCCTGCCTAAGAGCCACAGGGCAGAAGCCTGGATACTAAGACTTCTAGTTTCTCAGATAAGACTACTGTGTGGTTGGGGCTGAAGAGATGGCTCAGTGGTTAAGAACACTAGCTGCTCTTCCAGAGGTCCTGAGTTCAATTCCCAGCAACTACATGGCGGTTCACAACCATCTCTGATGCCCTCTTCTGGTGTGAAGGCATATATACAGACAGAGCTGTCATTTAAAAAAGCAAAAACAAAAACAAAACAAAACAAAAAAACAAACAAAAAAACCATTGTGTGGCGCATCAAGTTGCTCAAGACAGACACACAGCTAACAGCAGCTTACTCTCTAAGTATGTTTGTTCAAATGGGAAATCCAGGAATTGTCGGTCTTGGGATTTGTCCCGTGACCAAAGGACCCAGGATCATTAAGAAGCTTCTCGCCCCCTCAGCCTCCCCAGGGAATCGGTGTCTGTGATGCTTCAAGTTCTAAAGTGTCCCATCCTCACACTAAATCAATAATAAAGAAAAGACGAGGGTTAGACAGCGTGCCCAGCAGACCTGGCATGTCCCACGGGCCTGCACAGAGGTCACCAGCTAAGCTGACTGCTGGAGACTGACATGATCGATCGCTAATTACGTTTCCACAGCCCTCTCTGGGGCACACACTACAGATGCAACACACCTGGAAGGTTTAGAGCGGCTTCACCTGTGGGTCGCGACCCATTTGGGAGTCAAATGACCCTTTGACAGGGGCCCCCTAAGGCCGTCGGAAAACAACAGATACTTACATGATGATTCATAATAGCAGCAAAATGGCCGCTGCAGCACAGGGAGCTGTGTTAAAGGGCTCCAGCGTCAGGAAGGCTGAGAACCACCGCCCTAGAGCAAAGTATGAAGGGAAAGTTGGGGGACAGGTAGCCATTAGGGTGGACTTCCCTTTGTCCCAGGCAGCATGGGCAAGAGACCAGCAGGGCACTGGCTCCTCTCCTTTCCCAAGTCCCACTTCACAATCCACAAGAACTGGGAGGGACCCCAAAAAGTTTCTGCTTGTGAAAGTTACCACAAATCCCAGCATTCACTGGTCTCTTGATGGAGGAAGGTAAGGACCAGGTCGTGATGACATCATCAGGTCACCGACATAGAAAATCTGTAGTCTGGTTTGTTTTTGTTTTTTACTTTTTCTCGATTGAGTGTGTGTGTGTGTGTGTGTGTGTGTGTGTGTGTGTCTGTCTGTCTGTCTGTCTGTCTGTCTTTCTGTGTATGTGCATGAGCAAGCATGCCCTCACATGGTCATGAGTGCAGATACGCATGCCACAGTATGTGTGAGCAAGCAGTCAACTCGGTGGAAGTCCCTTTTCTCTCTCCACCATGTAGACCCTGGAAGGCAAATTCAGGTCTGCAGGTGACCCTGAGCCAGCACACCAGCCCATACTCCTGCTTTCTTGGCAGCCCTGTTAACTCAGTCTGGGCACAGATGGATTCCCCACTTAGGACATCAGCCATGCCGAGCCAGGAGTGCAGGGGCTCAGGCTGAGGCAGATTCAGGTTTGACCGAGGCTGGGACACCTCTTTCTCGGTTTGTGGGCTCTGTGGGCCATGGTGTCTGTGTGGAAGCATCCAGAAGAAGTCAGCCAAGCAATTTGTGTTAGAGCAGGGAGCTGGGGGCAGGGTCCTTTTGAGGAAGCCCAGACCTTAGCAGGAAGAGGACCTTGGTCAATTCTCAGTGGCACGGGGTAGACACTTCTTCTGGGATCCCTCTGACTTGATGATTGTCCTGGTCCCCATCAATCTTACCTCCTCCACAGCACCACCCCTCCACACCCCACCCCTGCCACCACACACACACACACACACACACACACACACACACTCCTACATGGCCTTACTTTAGCTTCAGGTACCTGAGAATTGTCCCCTTGCTCATCTCTAGGACCCTGGAGGATGCTGGGATATAGTTCTTATCGACTGCTCCCCAAGCCTGACCTTGTTTAATGGACAAGACACCTCTGTTCTCAAAAACCAAGCAGAGCTGGGGAGCAGCCTTCCTCCCCCGTCCTTAACGGAGGCTTCGGGATGTGAGGTTCCGGTCGCGCCATGCTTGCCATGCTCGCGTCTACTGTGCTGAGTCACCCATCCCATGCCACCCTCAGATGCACATTCCTTCTGTTAAGTTACTTCCCCTTCTCCCCTGCTGCGGCAGCAGCCCAGCAGTAGCCAGAGCTCTGGGAAGCCCACAGGCTCAGGCAGGATTCCGAACCGTCCCTTTCTGGTGGGAAACCTGGGAGGGGGTGTCAGGAGATCCGAGGCTGAGATCCTGGTCTGACCACCCACTCACTGGGTGACCTCAGAGGAGTTAAGTACCGTCGCTGAGTCTGAGTCTTGATTTCCAGGTCATATATGAAAAAGATGCACAGACCCTTCCTGGCTCAAGGATCAAAGAGAGTGGCTTAGCTGAGTGGCCCTAGCGCCAGGTGGAGAGGAGTCCCAGATAGCTTAATTGGAAAGGCTTACATACCTTCCATGAAACCTCAGGCTAGCCAGGTCCCAAGGGTAGAGAAAACAGCTGTTTGACCCTTTGATTTCCAGCATCAGGGGGAGTAACAGGGTTCCCAGATGTATCTCTCTGCCCTAGGACCAATCAGACTCCAGACCTGCCACCCAGAGCAGGGGTTGTCTTGTGTTCAGCCCAGGTACACAGCGCCCTCTGCTGGACACTTCAGGAACAGCTAGGGCCCACTGGGTTTTGGAATGTTGTTGTTGTTGTTGTTGTTGTTGTTGTTGTTGTTGTTAATTGGCACACAAAAGGGCTGGAGAGATAGCTCAGCATTGAGAGCACTCAGTGGTCTTTCTGAGGACCCAGATTTGGATCCTAGCACACACAACACAGCTCACAACCCTCTATAACTCCAGTTCCAGGGATTCTGATGCTCTGTTCTGACCTCATGGTGCACAGACAGACGTGCGGGCCAGATACTCACATACATAAAAAAAAAAAAAAAAAAAAAAAAAAAAAAAAAAAAAACCTCCAAAAGAGTCAGTGCACCAAGCTATGGGTTTCATTATGGTGTTTCCATACATTACTTGAAAACTTGAATCAAGGGAAAGAGTTCCAGGCACAGGCACAGGCACAGGCTCCCCGTATTTGCCATCTTTGAGCCCCAATTCCACTGAGAGGAGATGGCAGGGCCTGGGGTACTGAGGAGACACTGCCTCAATTTATTGCCAAGAGAGGCTAAGAGCACCGAAACAGGCCATGTATTTCTTTCCTGTCCATCTACCCACCTATTGACTCCACCCATCCAACCATCTATCTGCCCATCCATCCATCCATCCAACCGTCTGTCCATCCATCCATCCATCCATCCATCCATCCATCCATCCAACCGTCTGTCCATCCTTCTATCTTTCTATCTGTCTATGTGTCCATTCACGATTATTCCCCAGTGAAGGAATTTAAATACATAAAGCCACAGAAAGAGAGGACAGGGTACACACCTCACAGTCTCTCTGTGTCAGTGAAGGGGGTGGGACTCGCTGTCATTCAGTCATGGTGACGAATGGCTACAAATGAACCAGATGTCTGGAAAGTGCTGACTGAGAGTCATGAAACTTCTGATGTGGAAGGAGAGAGGAAGGACAGAGATGTACCTACCAAAGAAAGGACAGCGTCCCCGCTGAAAGGCAACTCACCATGAGCGGCAGACAACTGGTCTCAGTGACCATCAGGGGTCATGTCATGTGTCCCTGCATACCCATGATCCTGTTCTGCTCAAACAACAGCAACACACACACACACACACACACACACACACACACACACACACACACAAAATGTCTCATGTAGCCCAGGCTAGCCTTGAACTCCTATATACCCTAGGCTGGCCTGAAACTCTTAAACTCTTAATCCTTCTGTCACCACCTCCCAAACACTGGATACACGGGTGTTCCCATCATGCCCAGCTTTTCTTTCACATTTTGTTAAGTTTTAAAAAAATATTTTGTCTGTTTGTGTGTGTGTGTGAATGTGTCATAGGGGCATGCACATGCCACAGCACACATTTGAAGGTCAGAGGACAATAAACAGTAGTCAACTCTCTCCTTTTACCGTGTGGGGTCTCAGGGATCGAACTCAGGTCATCAGGTTTGGTGGCAAGCTCTTTTACTTTCTGAGCCATCTCGCCAGTCCATTCTTTTTACCAAGTTGTCTAAAAGTGGGCACTACATTTTTCATGTAATCTTAATTGTATTCAACACAAGAGAGAAGGTGTGGGGAGATCCTGACTATGAGAGAAAATATGCAGCATATTTCTTTCTGAGTCTGTTTCATTTTTGCTTAACATAATGATCTCTCTGCAAATGGCATTCTTCTTTTCTTTTTCCCCTTGCTCCAGCCAGCCCTGCTCCCTCCAGTCAGCTCCGCTCGCTCCATTTGGCCCCGCTCGCTCTGACCAGCCCCGCTCACTCCGGCCATCCCCGGTCAGCGCCGCTCACTCCGGTCGGTCTCTCCGGTCCAAGGATTTGTTTTATTATTATTATTATTCATAAGTATGCTGTAGCTGACCTCAGACGCACCAGAGGAGGGCGTCAGATCTCATTACGGGTGGTTGTAAGCCACCATGTAGTTGCTGGGATTTGAACTTATCACCTTTGGAAGAGCAATCGGGTGCTCTTATCCGCTGAGCCATCTCACCAGCCCGTAAATTTATTATTTTTATTTTTTATTTTTGGTTTTTCGAGACAGGGTTTCTCTGTATAGCCCTGGCTGTCCTGGAGCTCACTTTGTAGACCAGGCTGACCTCGAACTCAGAAATCCGCCTGCCTCTACCTCCGGAGTGCTGGGGTTAAAGGCGTGCGCCACCACGCCCGACATTCTTCTTGATGGCTGAATAATACTCCATTGTGTACCTGGGCCCCATTCTTATCTGTTGCCTGTCCCTGTGCTGGCTGGCTAAGGCCTGACCGTCCACCCTTCCCTGGCCAGGTCCTCCTGCTGGAAGCAGCTGAGCAGCCTTCAGGTCCAGACAATGACCTGCCACCCCCGCAGAGCACCCCACCAACCTGGAACGAGGACTTCCTGCCGGACGCCATTCCAATCGCACATCCAGGGCCCCGGAGGAGAAGACCCACAGGTCCAGCTGGTGAGAGGGACCCACAGGGGAGGAATCTGGCCAGGGAGTGAGGTCAAAGTGAGTGCCCAGGGCCTCTAGACATAGGCCACACCCTGTCTTCCTGGGTCTAATTTGCTCATGTGGTGTGTTGAAACTTGAACTAATTACAAAAAAAATGGTAAATTAAGCATAATATTAGAATTGTACATTGTTCTTTAAAACAATGAAAGATCTAGCCAGTACTGGTAGCATATGTCTGTGATCCTAGTTACCTGGGAGTCTGAACCTGGTGGGTTATAAGTTTAAGGTCCATCTGAGCCATGGAGTGAATTTAAGGCCAACCTAGGCAGCTTAGCGAAAGCATATCCTATTTCAAAGTATAAAAGAGGCTGGGGGCGTGGCTCAGTGGTAGAGGCCCCGCCTAGAATCCCCCAGGAAGGGGCTGGGGGCGTGGCTCAGTGGGAGAGGCCCCGCCTAGAATCCCCCAGGGAGGGGCTGGGGGCGTGGCTCAGTGGGAGAGGCCCTGCCTAGAATCCCCCAGGGAGGGGCTGGGGGCGTGGCTCAGTGGGAGAGCCTCTGCCTGGTATGTGTGAGGACCGTGTTCGTCTCTCAGGATGGTAATAAATAAAAAGAAAAAAGCAAGCCCTGGAAGCATACAGCTGTTCCTAAGACACACAGAGCCCCATAGATCCATTTAAGCTCTGTTGTCCAACTCCTGATCCTCCTGCTTCAGAGTTCTGTGTGCTAGAATTTAGACCCGGGCCACTATTCCTGGCTTCTTTTCAAGAGCAAAAATAAAATGACCTTTCTATAGACTCCCCTCAGAGGTCCAGGCTTTGTGGCCGGGGTGCAGAGGGCTGCTGATGTTCATGGCCAGCACAGTTGCAGTTGTCGTGTTTGCTTGTCCTGGAGTCCTTTCTGTTGACTGATGAAACACTCTAAAGCAAAACCAGCTTATAAATCAGTCCTCTACGGAGGGAAGTCAGGACAGGAACTGGAAGCAAAACCCACGGAGGAATGTTGCTTGCTGGCTCACCCACAGCCTCACGCTTATCTAGTTTTCTTAAACGACCCAGGACCACCTGCCTTGGGATGGTGCCACCTTACAGTGGGCTGAGCCCTCCTACATCAATCACAATATAATGCATCACAGACATGCCCCAGGCCAATCCTATCTAGGCATTTTCCCAGCCAAGACTTGCTTGTCAGCTGACCCAGGGCTGTGTCATGCTAACTAGCACACCTAGATAGTGCTGGCCTCAGGCTGTATACCATGGTGGTGGTGATGGTGGTGGTGGTGGTGGTGGATGTGGGAGTGAGACGTCCTTCAAGATGGGTCATTGTCCCATGGTGTCCCCACTATATATATTTGGTTTTTCGAGACAGGGTTTCTCTGTATAGTCCTGGCTGTCCTGGAACTCATTTTGTAGACCAAGCTGGCCTCGAACTCAGAAATCCACCTGCCTCTGCCTCCCGAGTACTGGGATTAAAGGTGTGTGCCACCATGCCCGGTTCCCACTAGATATTTTGATAAGTTCACAAGTTTACATCATGTGTCCTTTACTTTAGTCCCCTGAGACAGGGTCTCTCACTGATCCTGGAGCTAGGCTGGAGGCTAGCAAGCCCTCACGATCCCTCTTTCTCTGCCACCCCGCTCCAACAGTGCCACATTATAAGTGCAGGCAGCCATGCCTGGCTATATGTGTCATTCCCAACTTAAATCAAAGCAAGTGAACGAACAAGTTAGAGATTGCAACTAAAGCTCAGACACGTTAGGTAAGTGCCTGGAGGTCCCGAGAATATGATCTAGTCCCCTCTTTCTCCTCTCCTAATGAACCCAGGATTCACCTCTAGAGTTCACACACATGCCCCTGATCCCCAAAGTCTCAAAACTCATTGATGCTCTTGATTGGAACTTTATCAGAGAAAGTGAAGTTCCAGAGATGGCCAGCAGGTGGCAGACACACCCCACTAATGGTGACTCCTGCGTTTCCTGTCTCCTTGAGGTTCTTTACAGAATATCCAGCTCTGCCTCACAGACCAGAGTCAAATGCAATTTTAAATGCCGTGCTACATACACGCCCTCAGTTGACTTAGCAGTCAGACACGGTTCCACTATGTCACCCAGGCTAGCCTTGAACTTTTGATTCTCCTGCCTCAGCCTCTTCAGTGCTGGGATAACTGGGCCTGCTCCGTGGCGGCACACTTAGGCCTCCAGAATATTTCAACAGAGGATGAAATATTTCAAGGGGAAAGCCTGACCCTGCAGACCCTCAGGGAAGGTTGGGCTCAGCTGCCACCACTGCAGTTCTGGACTCTGAGCAAGAAGATAGCAGAAAGAAAGGATGTGGAGAAAACAAGCTACAGTTTGACTCTGTGGCTGGGAGTGGAAGGCTTCTCTGCTGCTCAGTTTACCCATGTGTAAAAGGGAAATACAAACCAGTCTTTGGGATCACAGACAGGGAAAGACAGATTGTCAACTCTCATGACCAGTATACCCGGGTGCTGGGGGCGTGGCTCAGTGGTAGAGCCCCTGCCTAGAGTCCCCCAGTGAGAGGCTGGGGGCGTGGCTCAGTGGTAGAGCCCCTGCCTACCACTCATCTGAGCACACAACCCATGTGACCAGAACTGGGGCCTCTATGGCATCTGAGTCCACAGTGTTCTCCCATAATTCTCTCCTCAGGACCTCCAGGACAGATGGGACCACCTGGGCCTGCAGGACCTCCAGGTTCCAAAGGTGAACAGGGCCAGACAGGGGAGAAGGGCCCAGTGGGACCTCCAGGTAAGAAGCCCTGTCCCCTGGAGCCAAGACAGGAGTTTGCTTTGTACCTGGTCATGGGTGGCATTTTGTGTACCCCAATCTTGTTTGTTACCCTACATTTATTACTTCCTTCTCACCTTTCTCCTCTCCCCAATCTCAGAGGTGCTGCAGGACAAGAGTCTCCTGGGACCTTTGGGGTAGGAGTGGGGCTGCTAAGGCCCAGGGGTTTGTTCCAAGCACCTGAAACCCCACCCAGGAATCCCATGATTCCCTGCGCGCTGCAGAGCTCCAATGCCTGCTCAGGGCTGGCTCATCCTCTGTTCTTGCTCCAGAGTTAAACTACTCCCGAATCCCAAGACATCTGGCTGGAGCCTGCGCTGATCCCACTCCTAACTCTGTTATGTCCACCCTCTGCTGTCCCTGTGCCAGAAAGAGGAAGCTGTCCCACTGACCTGCCAGGACGACTGTGGGCCAGGAGACTTGTCACTGACTGGACAAATGTTCTTGGCCACTCCTCTTGCCTTCAGGGCCATAGTTCCCTTGTCTGTAACATCGCAGCTGCTGGTCTCACCTAAAGCCTTTGCTCTTCATTGTAGGTCTCTTGGGGCCACCGGGGCCACGCGGGCTTCCTGGAGAGATGGGGCGCCCTGGTCCACCAGGCCCTCCTGGCCCAGCAGGAAGTCCTGGCCTCTTGCCAAACAGTCCCCAAGGCGTCCTGTATTCTCTGCAGACACCAACAGACAAGGAGAGTGAGTGCTGGGTCAGGTGGGGGGGGGGGGTGAGCCAAGCTGTCTGTTGAGGGAAAGCTAGTTTCCCTAAGGATCCCAAAGAAGCCAAGAGTCGCCAATGTCAGGGATCATCCAGAAAAGGAGGCATGGTTGCTCCATGGAGACCACCTCCAAGCCTGCTCTTGGCCCCAGGCTTAGCTTACCAGGTCTGATGCTTCCTTGCCCCGCCTGCAGCTGGCGAGGCTCCCCCACCAGGAGCACCCCTGAAACATTTCCTTCCCTGCGGTCTCTCACTGTAAGACAGTAACAGGTGTTTACTGACACAAAAGTGACAAAGAGACCTGCTTGTTCTCAGGGACCATAGTGTGACCTGTGTGAGTCGCAGACCACACAAAACACCTGCTTTGTGGGGGCGCAGAGTGTGGGGTCAGAGAATCTGGGTCTCAGGGCCACAGGAAGGCAGAGGAGAGCAGTTGAAGGAGGAGCAGTTCTGGCTAAGTGCTTAACCCTGATCTTAACCTCACCTTAGCCCTAGCCCTGGGGTCATTTAAAAACCTTGGAGGAGCTGGGCTTGGTGTCACAAGCATAAACCCAGCTCTCAGGAGGCTGATGCTGTAGACTCAGTGTTAGCTTTAACTCAGTCTGGGATATCCAACAAACTCAAGACCTGTCTCAGCTACACAAGGAAACCCTGTCTCAAAAGAAAAAAAAAAGCATATTTTTTAAAAAGTAGGACTGGGGCACATGGCTCAGTGGTAGAGCCCCTGCCTAGAATCCCCCAGGGAGGGGCTGGGGGCGTGGCTCAGTGGTAGAATACTTACATAGTACACAGTACATTATGAGGCTTGGGGTTCAATCTCCAATACCTCAAAAATAAATTGCATCAAAAAAGAAGAGTACACTAAAGTAAACTTGCTGTGTTTATTTATTGTTTATTTATTGTTTATTTATTGACAGGGACACACCATAGTTCAGGTGTAGAGGGCAGAGGACAACTTGTGGGAGTGTTTTCTCCTTCTACCATGCGGGTTCTGAGGATCAAACTCTAGCCTTGGTAGCAAGTACCTTTACCCTCTGAGCCATCTTGCCAGCCCCCAAAAATAAAATATTGAAGAAGAGGATGGGTTGGTGACATGATTGACAGTATGGGTCTGTTGTTATGGAAACGGTTGAGGAGGCCCCTGTTCAGCGCCCCGTATACATAACACAAACCTCCCTGGGCACTGGTAACTGTTTCTGAATCCTGGCCTCAGTTTCCCCAGCTGTAAAGCTGAGTGGCCATACTTCCTAAGGGAGCCACTCTGGAGATTTACACATAGTTTCTGAGCGCTTGCAGTAAGAGGGGGCTTGTCCCAAGGCATGATGGGAATCTCTGAGCATTCAAAGGGTGCCTGGTGGGGCAGGAAGCCCACTCTGACTTGGTCTGTAGCCTAGGCTCCCTTGAAGAAATGTTCCTAGTTAGGGAGAAGGCAAATGATGCCAAAGAGTGACCTTAATGACACTGAAATAAATAGATCCCTAAGCCACCAGGAGCCCAATGGAGGAGATCCCACCCCATGTCCATGCATTCAGGTACGTGGGTGTGTGCATGTCTGTGTGTGCCTGTTTATGTGTGTGTATGTGTGCACATGCATGAGTGTGTGTGCGTGTGTGCGTGTTCACGTGCATGCATGATTGTGCGTGTCTGTGTGTGCACATGTGTGTCTGTATGTGTGTGTGTGTGCACATGCGTGTGTGTGCCTGCGTGCGTGTGTGCCTGCGTGCATGAGTATGTGTGTGCATGTGTGTGTGTGCATGTGTGTGTGTGCACACGTGCCTGAGTATGTGTGCACATGCGTGAGTGTGTGTGCATGTACGTGTCTGTATGTGTGTGTGTGCGTGTGCACGTGTGTGTAAAGGCCAAAGGTTGACATTGAATGTCTCCCACCGTTGCCCTCCACCTTATTATTTGAGACAGGGTCTCCTGCTCACCCTGGAGCTTGCTGATTGCTGACTGGGAACCCAGCAAGTCTGGTGTTTCCATGCCCCAGTGTTGGGGTTACAGGCAAGCACTACCACTCCCAGCTTTTATGGGGGTGCTGGCGATTTGAACTTAGACTTTCATGCTTGTGTGACAAGTTCTTTAACCGCTGATCCACTTCCCCATCCCTTACTCTGAATTCTGTGCAGTAAGTATGTCCATTTGCACATTAGCTGGGGGTGCTGGACTCTCAGACTCAGCCTCCAGATTGGCTACCCCCACCTCGTCTGACTACTGATCATTTAACTCTCTCTGCAGATGGAGACTCCCAGCTGAACCCTGCTGTTGTAGATACAGTGCTGACTGGCATTCCAGGTCCCCGGGGTCCCCCAGGCCCCCCTGGTGAGTAGATTAAAGATTCCTTTTTGGGTTTGTCCTGAGTACAAAGGTCTTTTATTTTTTTCTTCCTACATTCATTTTTTTAAAAGACAGGGTATCAGCCGGGCGTGGTGGCGCATACCTTTAACCCCAACACTCGGGAGGCAGAGGCAGGTGGATTTCTGAGTTCGAGGCCAGCCTGGTCTACAAAGTTAGTTCCAGGACAGGCAGGGCTACACAGAGAAACCCTGTCTCGAAAAAACCAAAAAAGAAAAAAAAGACAGGGTATCATTTAGCCCAGGCTGGCTTCCAAATTACTATGTAGCCAAGGATAGCCTTCGACTTCTGGTCCTCCTGCCTCCAGATCCCAAGTGCTGAGATTACAGATGTGCCCCCAGGACACCTAGCTCATTCAGTGCTAGGAATCCAACCCAGTTAAGCACTCTACTGCCTTCATCCTTAGCCCTAAGCCTAGGTCCTGAGGAAACTGAAGTCCAATTGGGCAGTCTATGGTCTCCAGATGGACCTGGGGCCTGAGGTAAACCCCCATCCCCAACCTGACACAACTGGACATATCAACTCTGAACAAGTCTACTAGATCAGGACAGGTGCCTGAAGAAGTTGTCCCAGGCTGTCCTTGTGGGGGCCACAATGAAAGGTGCACCAGGAACCATGCAAACCCAGACCAGGGCCAGGCTGGGCAACAGAGGGGACTCGGGACCTTGGAGGAGGGTATAGTTCATATGTACAGTGGGCAGCAAAACTGAGATTCCCTATGAAGAGAGAGACTGGGGATTTCCCATCCTCACAGATCTTTTGTGTACAGAGATACACATGCCCCAAGGGCTCCATAAATGAACAGATTAGAAATGCATGTGGACACCTCCTTGCTGCTCACCTCTGTCCTAGGGACAGGGGCCATGGCTCAGTGAGGATGTGGGGCGTGGCTCAGTGGTAGAGCCCCTGCCTAGAATCCCCCAGTGAGGAGCTTGGGTTGTGGCTCAGTGGTAGAGCCCCTGCCTAGAATCCCCCAGTGAGGGGCTGGGGTGTGGCTCAGTGGTAGAGCCCCTGCCTAGAATCCCCCAGTGAAGGGCTGGGGGCATGGCTCAGTGGTAGAGCCCCTGCCTAGAATCCCCCAGTGAGGGGCTGAGGTGTGGCTCAGTGGTAGAGCCCTGCCTAGAATCCCCCAGTGAAGGCTGAGATGTACTCAGTGGTAGAGTCACTGCTTAGCATGCACAAGGACCTGGGTTTCCTCCCCACTCTTCTGTAGAATTGAAAAAAGCGAGAGGCAGCTTTGGAATGGAGATAAATGGAGTTCACACAGAAGGTTATATTTGAGAGAGGTAAGGCAGCAGATTCTTGGGGTGCTGAGGACTTCCAGGTGACATGCTACATCTCTGGCCTGCTTGGGACACAGAGAAGGTGTTTATTTTGTAACTAGACTGTGGCCTAGTGTGTCTTCTTCTGAGGTGGCTGCCTGGGCACACTCTAGTGAAGGCTCCCTCAGGCTGGAGAAGGGAGGTCTGTGCAGGGAAAAGGGATTGAAAGCCTGGCACTTGGGACACCCCCCGGGCTGTTGGGGGAAATAGGCATGAAGCCCACAGTGGCCATGGGCAGTGGCTGGCCCACACCAAAGATTTATGTGGAGGAGGAAAGGGAGAAGTCCTGGTATTCCTCTTACCCAGTGCTGTGAGAAAACCAGGAAATAATAATAGAGTTTGCTCATCAATTGATGGGAAGAAACAGCACCAGTGGAACTTTCCAGAAGGGCATCTGCAGGGTGAGGTGAAGAGGGCCTGGTGGGAACTTGGGAGTGTTTCAATTTCTATCCTGTTGCTGTGACAAATACCATGGCCAAGATCAGCTCAGGGAAGGACAGGGTTTATTTCAGTTTACAGGGCATAGTCTGCCATTGAGGGAAGCCAGGGTAAGAACCTGAAATTGAAACCATGATGGAATTCTACTTGCTGGCTTACTGGTTCAGGCTTGTACAGCCAGGACCACCTACTTAGGGAATGGTGTCACCCACAGTGGGCTGGGCTCTCGTACATCAATTAATAATTAAGACAATACCCCAGGCATGTCCACACACCAGTCTAGTTCAGGCATCCCCTCTCATAACTATAAAGGATGCCCAGAATGGTTAGGGCTACAGAAGTCCCTAATACAACATTTCTAAATGTGTGATTTGGATGGACATGGTGAGCAGCCATGGTAAACAAATGGAAATGGATAGAGGCCATCAGAGGGGTGGTTCAAGGTTTCCAAATTGGCAGGGGGCTAACAAGCTGGGGTAGCTTGGATTAGCTCCCTGTTCAGTCTCCTGGCCTTAGGATTGGAGTAACCATGTAGATTAGGCATGAAAGGCAGTGGGTGGATAGAGATTGGAGTATGAGAGCTGAGAGTGTATGAGTCTTTTATGATGTCCATTCATCAAACTTTCATTTGTTACTAGTGGGGGGAAGACAGGATCAGGGCAGGGTCAGGATGCTGGGAATGTCTGTTCACATCTGATGGGGGATCAGTAGCCTTTTATGACCTCAGGTATTCAATGACTTTATCCACAGGTCCCCCAGGACCACACGGTCCCCCGGGACCCCCAGGAGCACCTGGATCCCAGGTAAGGACACAGCCATTTCTAGTGTAATATAGGGGGTAGTCTCGGAGTGTCAATGTCCCAGTGTGGCACCACTCCCATCTTGTTGGTGAGCTGAGTCCCAGGGAGGTTAGACATTGCTGGAAGCCACACAGACATTCTTGGCTGGTCACGCAATGGCACTGGAATCCTGGTTCTTTTCCTGAGAATCATCAATGGGAGAGGAAGTGGACAGTCCCAAATTCTAGGGTTATTCTACCTGTCCAGCCATGTCATCCATCAGTTTAGAGAGGGAGTGTGGGTGCTGATGTCTTGATCTAGGGACAAGGCTGGCAGTAAATGTGGAGTGGGGTGTAAGACAAGGTGAGGCATCTGGGACTTCTCTGTGGAACTCTGTGAAGGTTTCTGTCATATAAATAACACTGTTGGGAGTCAGTTCTTATGCTATTGTTTGCATTTTCAGAAGGTCTCTCTGACTCACTCTGTGAGGCCAGAAGCTAGGATCCCATTTTAGTGACAGATTGGACAGTGTTTTGTGAGCATCTGGGTGTCAGGATACAGCTGCACACATAAGCATATGATTGAGAACTCTAGATTTGGCACATATAAACCCTGGGTCAGCACATATATGACCATCTTCCTGCCTCAGTTACTTGTAGGTTTTTCTGCCCAAGTGCTAAATCCCTTGCTTCTCTCCTTTTCATGATGCCCATGCTTGGCACTGCTTCTCTGTACAAGGGATTGAACTGAAGTCTCACCCAAGGCTTAGATCAGACTTCTGCTGTGGGTGGGGCTGCAGACCCAGTCAGCTCCCAAGTTTGAACTTCTAGCTTCCTCTTCTGCTAGGATCCAATGTGGGTGGGGCCAGAGAGAGAGAGAAAACATCCAAAACAGGAGAACATCACTGATGGTTTTTCCCCCCAGGGCCTGGTGGATGAGCAGGTTGTGGCAAGGCCATCTGTAAGTATGGGCTGGGCACTGGGAAATTGGGGAACATGTCTGCACTCAGCTCCATAGTGTCTCCAAATGTAGGTTTGTCTATTCTAACTAAAGGAGGGACTGAAAAGCACAAACTAGGTACAGCCTGAGCTGTCCCAATAGAAAAGGGGTAACGTAGAGGTGGGACTCCAGCCCGAGAGTGACAAGAGAGGAAATAGCCTCAAGTTGGGGGTTGTCCTTGGAGGGTCTAATCACAGCTTATACAGAGTTAATGCACCAAGTGTTCTGGAGTTTTATATTAATGCTGTATAGCCCAGGGTCATAGATTCACAGTCTGTGTAACCAGAAAGGTCCCTTTGGTTCTCTGGATCTCCCAGAGTCTGGTACTCAGACAGCTCTTCCATTGCCCCTTTTAATACACAAGGATTTATGTGTCTTAGCTCCAGTCTCTAAGACCAAACAAAGAGGCTAATATTTTATATTCAAGCCACAAATCAGGGTCAGGAGGTGGAGAATGGTTCTCTGCTGAGTACCTACTGATAATAGGAGTGGTTGTCATCATGTATTTAAGCCTCACTACAGACTATATTATACTGATTTATCAGAACTGGCAACCGTAGTTCAGAGAGATTAAGTAATTCCCAAAGCCACACAGCACAACAGTGGAGCTGAGATTTGAAGTCAGGAACATCTGTCAATGACCAAAGCTTGCCTCTTCCCATGCCTCTGTCTAGTGACCAATAGCAGCACTGGCTTTGACAGCACTTCTAGACCTCAGAATAGTGTAAGCCTCTGCTCAGTATTAATCTACTTAATCTCTTCCATAGCAGCAAGATAGGTATTATTACTATTCACCTTTTAGAGGTGAGCAATATAGGCACAGAGAGGTTAGCATCGCTCAAAGCCACAAAGCAGTCATTGGCCATGTATATGTAATGCCATCCATGATGCTGGTTTTACTGGCCTCATTTTAGAGACTGGGAAACAGAGCCTAGAGACAAAGGCAATTTAATCAACATTCACAAAAGCTGACACCCCAAGTTCCAAGCCCGAGTGTCCGGTGCTTCAGAGCAGTCCTTGGGGGAACTCTACATACCTCCCTATGGCGGACTGGACAAGTGATGTCCTAGTCTATGCCCTCTGTCTCTCGTGTCACCGCAGACCCTCTGTCTTCAGTTTCTGTGTGTCCCCGAGGGTGGAGAGATGCCCTTGCCTCTACCAATATCTTGACCATGAGACTTGCTTCCTAGGGTGAACCCAGTGTGAAGGGAGAAGAGGACAAAGCCAGCGCTGCAGAGGTAACTATGGTTGTTGGCAATGTCTCCTGTTCTAGAGGTGAAAGCCAAGGGCAGAGTCCTCCATTTTCCTCTGGTAGTTTCCAGCTCAACAAAGTGGCTACTCTTGCAATTATGGGCCAACCGCAGCTGCAGCTGCGGTGACTGAGCCCGGATGCTGGGATGGGAGGAGCATTCTCAGGAGTGGCTGATAGGGGGCGGATCATAGACATGCGGGGAAAGACCCTGCCCCTTAACAAAGCCCCGGTTACAAAGAGCAGTCTCCACACTGACTTGGTGGGCGTAGGCTGGTGGATGTGGGGTTCAACAGGTGGAGGAAGGAAGGGGGCTCAACTTGGAACCCGAATGAAGGAGGAAAAGATTGGGTCAAGCAAGTGGGAGCTGGGACAAGTGCTTGGAGGGGGAGGAAAGGGAACAGCGGTGCTGGGGTCCCCAGCGGAAGCTATAAACACAGGGCTGGGCATGCATGAAGGTCAAGGTTGTCCACAGTCAGCTTGGGCGACCTGAGACCTTGGTTGACTGGGTTGAGGGACAAAAAATAAATAACAAAAGCAAAAACAGTCCGGGAAGGGAAGTGCCTGCTCAGGGCTTCCTGTATGTGCCGGAAGTAGGCTTCTGGCAGACTTTTCAAAAGGGTGAAGAGATTTGGAGCAGGGTGGAGGCACCCTGGGCTACAGGAGTGAGGCTGAGCCAAACATAAGGGCTTTAGGAAGGAAAGGAAAATCAGGTTCGAGACTAACCTGGAGCATATACTGGGACCCTGTCTCAAAAACAAAACAAAATAAAATAAAATATAGCACATGAGGAATGGAAAGAAAAAGGAAATTAGAGGAGAGAGGAGGAGAAGGGAGAAGAGGGAGAGAAGGAAGGGGAAGAGAAGGGAGAAAAGAAAGAGGAAAGAAAGGAGGGGTGGGGAGGGAGAGGAGGAGATGACAGCTTTCTGGGTCTCTGAGAGACCCTGAAGACCCAGAGCCTCTTCCCCAGCTAGGAGGCATGGATTCTGCACGTAGCTGCCTTATCTCCTGTGAGACCTTCACTCTAATCATCTAATAAACACTCTTTGACTCCCCTTTGACTCTGGATGGAACAACAGAGCTCCCGTGTTCCACAAGCAAAACCGCACACCTGTCCTGACACCAGCCCTGTGCTGCTCCTGGGTGGTAGCCTTGCCCTTTGACCACCTAGTGTTGCCTCTGCCTCAGTGTCTCTCAAAAGTTAGCAGCCTACTTTGTGTGGTCATGTATGTCCACAAGCGAAGCCCACATGCGAAGGTTTCTGAATGTGCCTGGCACTAGCTCCTACCAGCTGGGAGGCTCAGCTGTCCCTAGTCTTCTTCTGGCTTGACCCAGCCTACCCCACAAAGCTGCTCTGGCCGATGCTCTCAGACAGACAATCCAGGCAGGTGCAGATCTCAGTGCTCCCCTACAGGCCTCTGAGCTGGGTGCTCTGGCCTCTTGGTCTTGCCTGGAAGGTGGGTGTCCTGGGTTGATTTCCATCACTGTGATTAACATTGTCTGAAGAACAGATTCTCAAACTTTTGGTCATTAGGGGAAACCAAAGCTTGTAAGAGTTCTTCATATATCCTGGGTTAAAAACAGTCCAATATGATGCCCAACAATTGCAAAATTATCTTCCATTTGAGTGAGATTTCATTCTGCTAGCATTCCTCATTATGAAAGAAAAAAAAATCCTCTCTTTTAAGGTACACAATTGCCTACTTTGTTCTTGGCCATTGTATTTTAGGCATTGCATCAAAGAAACCATCACCTAATCCAAGGTTCCAACTGCTGACGCCTATGATCCCTTATAAAGGCGTTATGATTTGGGCTCTTACATTCACGTCCATGACCTTTTTGAGATAATCCCTTACTTAGTGGGAAGTAGAGTGTCTGTTGGAGCTTGAACTGCATCTCTTAGGAATATATGATGAATCAGAGCTGGAGAGATGGCTCAGTAGCTGGGAGCAGACTGCTCAAGTCAGTTTGCTTTCTATTGCTGCGATAAATACCGTGCCCTACTGCAACCCAGAGAAGAAAGGGTTAATTTCAGTTTCAGGTTTCAGTCCATCATCAGGGAAAGTCAAGGCAGCAACCTGGAGGCAGGAGCTGAGGCAGAAACCATAAAGGAACACAGCCTACTGGCTTGCTCCCCATAGATTGCTCAGCCAGCTTTCTAATATAATTCAGGACCACCTTGCCCAGGGGATGACACCGCCCACAGTGGGCTCTGCCCTCCCACATCAATCATCAGTCAAGAAATTGCTTGTGGGCCACGGACTGGCCTGCAAGCCAATCTGATGGAGGCACTTTCTCAATCGAGGTTACTCTTCCCAGATAATGCTAGCTTATGTCATATTGACAAAAAACAAAAACAATCAAACAAAAACCTGACAAACAATTTTAGCCCAGGGCATGCTGGAAAGGAGCCCTTAGAAAACCATGGCAAGAGAAAAACAGGCTTGAGTCCACCAGGCCAGCAGTCCATGCTAGGTAACTGTGGGGATGCTTACAGACTGGATTCTAGGTTGCTCATTGGTGACCTCTTTGGAGCACCAGCCTGGCACACAGCCACTGCTTGGCTTTGACTGTAGTAGTGTGAACACTGAAGGAAAGGCAGGGCTGCGAGGATGTCCACTGTGTTTGCATAGCCTGTGCCCACCCCAGGCTGACTGAGACCCTGAACCTGGCCTTTCATCCCCACCAGGGAGAAGGCGTGCAGCAGCTTCGAGAGGCCCTGAAGATCCTGGCAGAGAGGGTCCTTATCCTGGAGCACATGATTGGGGTCCATGGTGAGTAGCAAGCAGGCCTCCCACGCTCCCATGACCTACACCCCCGTGGGGACTGCCATGCTGTGTGGTCTCTGCTTCAGGGACTCCACCTTGGTATTGTCAAATGGCCCTCTGATTTTGCATCCTCATTCCTCCATTTGCTTAAGGACAATAAGTGTCTGAACCCTAACACCCCCGCCCCTACCTCCCCCACCCCCCACCCGAATCACAGGGGATAACCAGCCACACCCAGACATGCCTGGCTGTCTCCTGCCTCCACATCTCGCTCAGGCCAATCCCTCCATCACTGAGCACTGACCGTTGACCACTGACCCACATCAGAACATGCTTCTTGGTGAAGCTGTCCTAAGCCCTCTTTGTCCATATCTTCCTTCTCATTGTGGAATGAGTTTTTCCTGTGTCTTCCCGATATACTGGGGACCTCTTATACAAGCTGGGGGTGGCTAGTGACTCTGCAGGGTCTGGAGCTCAGGCCACTTGCTATTGGCTAAAGAGTGAGTGGGCGGGTGCATAGAAATGATGAATGCAGGATCAAACACATGGAGGCAGGGGTGCCTAGGTGCATGAACGAGTGGGAGAATGCGTAGGTAGACAAATGGACGAGCAGGGGAATGGATGACTTGGGGAATGAGTAGGTGAATGAGAGAATGGGCTAGGAAATGATAAACGAGAGAATGGGGAAGTTAATGAATGGCAAAGTGAATGAACGGTGGTATGACTAGCTGGGTGAATGAATGGGAAAGAAGATGAATGAATGGAGACCTGGATGCGTGAATGGGTGAGCAAATTAACAGATGAATGAATGTGTGTGCTTCAGAATGAATGAATGAATGAATGAATGAATGAATGAATGAATGAATGAGGGACAGAGCCTATTTGCCTCCTCTCACTGGGAGCAAGGCCATTGGGTTCACCTAGGCTGTCTTGAGCAACCTTCCTTCTGCCCTCCTTCCAGATCCCCTGGCCTCCCCTGAGGGTGGCTCTGGGCAGGATGCAGCCCTGAGAGCCAACCTCAAGATGAAGCGAGGAGGTCCTCGACCCGATGGCATCCTGGCTGCCCTGCTGGGCCCTGACCCTGCACAAAAGAGCGCAGACCAGGCTGGTGACAGGAAGTAAGAGTCCCTCTCTCCGGTGCGAGCCCAGCCCTACAGCTGAACAGCGGCTGCATCCTGAAGACTCCCCATGTGGGACTGGGCATCCAGTCCTTTGTGGAGGACACTGGGAGCCTGGGGTCCCTGGGGAGAGATGGTGCTTCCAAGGGCAGGGCCCAGTGCTGACTAGCACCCCGACAGAGCTCTTCTTTTGCCCCTGCCCCCTACATCCCACTCCCGCTGGAGACGGGGTCTGGGTGAGCTGGGTGGGCTGGGTGGAGGTGGGAGAATATTCACAACTCTCAATGGCTGAGCCCCTACTCTGTCAGGGTCAGGGCCAGCTCAGGCACTTTCCCTATATTGTCTCATTTAATCCTTAAAAGGTAGGTCTGTCCTCCCCACTCAGCCTGGGGATCGATGTGCAGACGGTACACATGACCCAGATTCTGGATGTGGGGGTGTAGGGGTAAGTTTTAACCCAGACCTCACTGTTGCTGAAGCCATGACCCTGAGGTGTGTGGCCCAGAGGATTCCTGAGGCAGCTGGGCTGCTGGGAGGCAGGGCCACCTGGAAAGACATCAGGGCACTGCAGAATTTTGGGTCTGCCTCTCTTCCTCTGGTCACTTACTTAGGGCTGCAGATAGGGGTCAGCTTCCAAGAGGGGCGTTTGGGACCGTGAGGGAGGGTCTCTGAGGATGAGAAGGGTGAAGAGCTTTGGCGATGCCCTCTAATGTCTCCCAGTCTTGCTGAGCCTACTGGTCCTTACCTGCCCTCCCCCATGGAGAAGGAAGGACCATTTAATGAGACCATCCATCCAGGGTGGGACCTACAACCTCCATCTTGGCCACTCTTTCATGAATATCTATATCCTATTTTGATGGACAACACAAATCCTTGTCCCCTTAACAGAGTCAGACTGCCTGTATCCTAGGCTTGCTAGGGGCTGTGGCCACACACCTTGGGGCTGGGGTCCAAGCAGGTTCCACAGAAGAACTGTCCCACAGCCCTGAAGGCCTCTCTGGCTGGTGCTTGGTCTCTTATGACCCCCACCCCCATCCTGGTGCTCCTCTAACTGGGCCGTGGCCCCAACACTCAGAGAACAGAAAGCACCACCCTTGGGTATGTCTCCCTGCCCGGCAGGAGTGACCATGCCTAAAGTTCTTGGTGCTTATGCAAGGCTGTGACCTGACCCCACTGGGCCCTGTAGGCTCTCCCTGAGCTATTCTCTGTCTCCACCAGGAGGTGATCAGAGACCTGTGATGTTATTTCAAATAAAGGTGCTCTCTCCACTGTGGTCTTTCTGTGGCTTGGCAGCTGTGGGGGAGGCTGGACTGCAACCAGATAATTTATGACAGACAACCGATAAACAACTGTGTCCAGATTCAGGGTAACCTTAAGGTTTCTGAGGCAGAGGAACCCAAGAAAGCAGGTAGATGAGGGGAGGTAGCCTCAGAAGTGGCCGCTCAGAGTAGCCCAGATGGCTCCGTAGGAAAAAACATTTGCCACCAAGCCTGGTGACTTGAGTACAATCTTCAGGACCCACGTGACAGGAGACAACTAACTTCTGCAAGGTGTCCTCTGGCCTCCAGATGTGCACTGCTATACATAAAGGAATCAACACGTCTACATTTTAAGATGGGGCTGGAGAGATGGCTCAGCAGTTACTACAGCTGTCTGCTTTTACAGGGGGATCCAGGTTCCATGCATGACACCCATGCTGGACACAAAACCGTCTGAAACTCCAGCTCCAGGTCAGCCAATGCCTCCTCTGGCCTCTATAGTTATTTACATACATGTGCACATACAGACTTACATGAGGAGGAAAAATATACTCACCTATACACACACATGCACGTGCACACACACACACAAATAAATAAATAAATAGATAAATAAATAAATAAAAACAAGATAAAATTTTAAAGGAAAGAAGTGGCTGCCTACTCTCCCCATCAAGGCTGACTCTGGGCTAAGCTGGGGCCCCAGCCCTGCAAAACAGACACGTGGTTTTGTTTTTGTTTTATGAGACAGGGCCTCACCATGAAGACTTGGCTGACGAGGAATTCACCATGTAGACCAGACTGGCTTTGAACTCACAGAGATCCGCCTGCCTCTGCCTCCGGAGTGTTGGGGTTAAAGGCGTGCGCCTCGGTGCTAGAAGGCTAGAAGGCAGAGTTAAACTGAAAGACGCCAGGTGTTGCATGACTCCAGGCGGGTGTGTTTAATTAACACCTGCTTCCCAACCAGGACAGCTCAACAACGTAAGGATGATTCAGGCAAGCTTATGCTGATGAGTTTGATGAGTTCATGAGGAGGAAAAGTGGAGACAGCTCCATTTCCTCCTTCATAGCTGTCAGTCACACGCCCACCACGCTCTGAGTTCACAAGGCTCTGAGTGTCAACAGAATCTGTTCAAGCTCTAGAGCAGGACACACTCAGTGTGTCAAAGCGGTAGCAGTGACCTCGGACCACAGAAAACCAGACTATGCTGCCGGTATGAAAAGCACTTGCTGCGTAAGCCTGGGGACCTGAGTTCAATCCCCGGAAGTGGCATAAAGGTGAACTGAGAGAACCAACTTCACAACGTTGTTCTTTGACAACTTTGACTTCCACGCATACAGCCCACAATGCATCCCCTACACATAATAATAATAATAATATTTTAAAACTCAGAATTTAGGAATACTATACATTAATATGGTGTCTGCCTTTGCTCTTTCAGGGAGTCTGCTGGTCTCAGCAAGCAATGTCTAGTCATGAGAGAGATGGCTTTGGTGACATTTTAGGATGTGAAACAGCTTAAAAAGAAAAAAATGGTGTGCTGTGAGGTAGAGTTATTCCGACTAAGATTTAAACTATTAGCACTATACCAGGGCACCCCTTACCCTGTCTCATGTTCCTTTCCAGGCCTGGTTTAGCCAATCAATTAATTCCTTTCTAGAACTTCGGAAAAACCCAAATACTCAAGAAGCAAGGTCCCTAGGTCAGGGTGGGGTGCGGAGTGGCTGCCGGATCACTATAGATCAGGTTCTTGCTGTGTACCTGATCCTCTCCAAACCAAAGCCGACATCTGCTGACACTGAAACCAGAGTTCCAATCTAATAAAGAAGATGGCCATCAAATATCCAGGAGATGGAGAAAGCAGAGGCTCTGAGCTACAGAGTCCGGAACCAAAAGCTAAAGATGAGAGAGACCAAGAGACACACAGTTGGGAATTTCACCTGCCTGTTCTGGAACGATGGCTATAGGCCTATTCCCAGACCTGATAGGTATGTGGTTCTACTCTACCCGACCGGTCCTGGACCCAGCTGGCCCAGGATCACTCAGTACTGGGAGACTGGGGACGGATGTGTTTGGAGCTGAACACCAACAGGGAGCAGGGAACTCAGGAATATTCTGGATGGAGAATGGCACACTGCTTTGTTCCTTGCCCAAGGCAAGAAATACGGAAACCTATGTTCTTCCTCCCCTCCTCCCTTTTCCTCCAGTCCCTGCATGTGTATGCACATGCGTATGCATGCTGTAAGACTCAAGGACGTTCCAGCAAGGTGGCTTGGGAGAGAGGCCCAGACTTATGGCCTGAACACAACATCGTGGCTGCTTTTTCCACAACCAGAAACCCTACTTGCCCTTCCACAGCCTTCAGCCACGGCAAACGCTCAGAACTGCGATCCCAAGTTGGTCCCACCTATGTCCTTCCTTCTCAGCCTTCCCCAAAACCATGGGGTATAGCATGGAAACCGGCAGCACTGAGTCCCAGCAAGGGTAATAAAAGTAAAGCCAGGGTCCCCCAGCCAAGCCCATGACTCACTCGATCCAAAACTCACCCCATAGCTCACCCTTCCATGCTCAACTGTGGATGTCCAGGTGCAGGAAGGAACATGTCACCATCCTCAGTCCCCAGGCTAGCTGGGTGCAACACAGTGAGCCACTGTGCCAGGTCACTGACCCCCTACCTGACAGGACCTGGGCAATGAAGTCACCGTCTGTCCAGACCCCTTAAGGCAGCGTGAGAAGGAGCCGGGCCAAGAAAAGAATAAAGCCTTCCCAAAGCAGCCCCAGTTGGAACACAAACCCCTCCCGCCCCGCCCCGAGCAGAGCCAGCACCTGCACTTCCAGCCCCAGTCTCTCACAGACCTGCTTTATGGAGAATTTCACGAGATTTTTCAATTAATTGAATTCCCAGGGAGATTTACTTCCAATGGTATTAATAAATTCTAATGCAGCCTATAACTCTCAATTGCCAGTTAATTAACTTGCAATTGGCACGTTGTAAAAGGCAAATTAAATACCTTTTCAGGAGGGGGCTGGGGAAGCCAATGAGCCTGTCATGTGTGCTGAGGTAGAGAGCTGAGGTACATGTCCCCTCCCTCTGCAGCTGACAAATGACAACCGTCATCCCCAACACTGGAGGAGGCTCACGGGGTCTCCTTCAGGGTTCCGGGCATTTGGGGTTGATATTGATTGCTGCTCCAGACCAGACACGGCAAAGGGCAGATTGGTCACCTTCTCTATGGCTCACTGAGTACCTCGATATCTGATCCAGTGTTATTCTGGGTATATATGGGTGATACAAACAGTTGTTTAGTTTGTTTGAGACAGGGTCTTTATATGTAGCCCAGGCTGCTCCAGACCTCACTACATAGCCCAAGCTAGCTTCAATCTTTCAATCCTCCTGCCTCTGCCTCCCAGTTGCTGATTACCTTGTCTCTATCCACTTTCCTCTTGACGGGATTTTTTACCCAAGCGATGGCTCTGGGCTTGCTCAGCTGATAGATCTTTGCCCAGCACACATGAGGCTGTGAGTTCAACCCCCACACCGTGTAACTTGGTGGCACACACCTACGGTCCCAGCACTAGAGAGATGGAGGCAGTAAAGTCAGAAGTTTAAGGTCATCCTCAGCTGTCTTACCAAGTTTTAGTCAACCTGCCTCATATCTGGCCAAGGAAGATCTATGGCAGGGGAATATTGGCTTGGTGTGTATGGACTGGATAAGGGTGATGTTAGGGGAAGACTCAGGATTGAGTGGGCTGCCTGTGAAAAACGAGCTCTTGGGAGACAGCGGCACACACTTGTCATCCAAGGACTCGAGGCAGAGGCTGGAGATCGAGAGTTCAAGGTTTCCCAGGCGACATAGCAAGATGGCATCTGTCTTGGTGTTTCCATTGCTGTGAAGAGACACCATGACCAAGGCAACTCTTTAATTAGGTAAACATTTAATTAGGGATGGCTTACAAATTCAGAGGTTTAGTCCACTATCATCATAGAAGGAAAACATGGCAGCGTGCAGGCAGGCATGGTGCTGGAGAAGGAGCTGAGAGTTCTGCATCTTGATCTGAAGGCAGCCAGGAGAGACTGGCATCCTCAGGCAGCAAGAAGGTAGCTCTCTTCTTCAATGGGTGGAGCCTGAGCATAGGAGGAGACCTCCAAAGCCCCACCCCCACAGTGACAGTGACTGCCTCCAACAAGGCCACGCCTCCTAACAGTACTATTCCCTATAGGCCACGCATATCCAAACCACCACATCTCAAGACAAAACATTTGTCTGTCATCTGTCTGCCTGCCTACTTAGCACCTTTATCATCTTGTCTGTCGGGTGAGTACGCTTGTCACTGAAGCTCATGAGCTGTCCTGTTTTTCGGAGACCACAGAGGGGATAGTGCAAGCTCAGAAGGTCCTTAGGCACAAAGACTGTTGTCACAAGACAGGGAATAAGGAAATTCCTGGAAGGTATCAAAACGATAGGATCGTAGGGACATCTGTAAGGCACTTAAGAGGACCTTTGTGACAGGAGCAGGAATATCACAGAGGCAGGCTGCTGGCCTCTCTAGCCCCTACATGCTGCCTGTCCTTCCTCTTGTGGCCCTCTGTCTCCAACCTCACGGCCTCTGCTGACTCACAGACCGTCTCACTTGTCCTATCCTGGTGACTGGTAGCTTCACAGTCGTCTGCCACTCAACTGGATGTTGGCTCCTTGTTACAGGAGTTTAGGGCAAACTCTCTAGTTATGAGAGCCATCAACAGACTAGATGAGTCACCAGTCTAAATTCTCTAATTAGAGAGATGACTAATGGTAAAAAGCAGAAAAATGAGATTTAATCAATGTCTCCACGTTGGGAAAAGAAGACAAAGGGGTTCAGTGACCCCCGAGTCGATATTCAGGGCTCTGACAAGAGATTTAGGTTTAGATGAAGAGAGAGCTGGAGCAGGGGACAGGGACATGTTCTGGGTCACATTGATCATCATCTGATTCTGTAGGGTGACCCAATTAAATCCTTATTGCTTGAGGGGACAAGCTGCTTCTCAAAGCATGATCACTTCTGTTTGTGGGTGATCTCACCATGGAAGGATCTTTCTGTGAGGGTCTGCTGTTCCTAGAGTCCAAGGTGACTATAGGCTTAGAATAATCAGTCTCTAGGGTTCTGGAATGGGACTGTGTAGATGCTAACACTAAGGGTCTTCAGTGACTGTACCTTCAGTTTGGAAGGGAGTGAGTGATTGACATGCCTACATCACAGAGATAAGTGACTATGGTGGTTAGTGTTAATTGTCAACTTGACTGGTCCTAGAATCAGCTGGGAGAGCCCCAGCCTGCCCTGGAAGGGGTGGGGCATGCCTGTGGAGAATTATATGGACAATGTTCATTGATGTGTGAAGAGCCGCCCACTGTGGGCGGCACAATTCCCTGGCTGTGTATGACTGGAGAAAGGGAGCTGAGCAGCAGCAATCTTTCACCTACCTCCGTTTCCTGATGGTGGGTGTGGACAGCTGCTTCAAGCTCCTGTCACCTTGACTGGCCTGCCATAATGATCTTACCTTAAACTGTGAACTAAAACAAGCCTCTTTCCCTTAAGTATTTTATTATAGAAACAGGCAAAGAAATTCAGATAGTAGCTGACCCAAAGACAGGGAACAGAAACAAAATGGAGGTAGAAATGCTTTCCTTGTATTTTTGAGTACCTTGTGGGCTAGGTGAGGAGCGGATGTATTCTAGCAAAAGCACTTCCCAATGCCTTTAAAATAAAGACTCCTAAAGTCTTTATTGGCTGGTGCTCAGCTCACTGTCTCCTTTTTATTTTACCCCTGACCATGAGGTAGTGCCACCACACTTAGAGTGAGTCTTCCCTCCTCATTCACCTAGTCTAGAACATCCCTCACAGACAGGTTTCCATGGCGATTCTGGAGCCCACCAAGCTGACATGAAGATTAGCCATTCACAATATGTGAATTTAGGGGACAGGAAGGGCAGTCCATGGGAGACAACAGCAAGGTGGGGTCCTGTCTCTCCACAAGGCTGCACACTGAGGGGGGCATAAAAGCAGTGGACTCAATGGCCTAAGCCAGAAATCCCAGAGTGGGAAGAATGGTTTTGTGTCTGAGGCAGAGACCACACATCCTGCAAGTGAAGAGGTACTCAGACTCTAGCTGGGCTGCTGCTGGGCCAAAAGAAGCACTATTTCTACTGGGGCCTCACTTTTATTACATTTCCTTTACACATTTTGTTTATTTATTTGCATGAGTGTGTATACATGTACACCTTCCATAATGTTTGTGTGGAGGTCAGAATCAGGAATCAGTTCAGGAATCAGTTCTTGCCTTCTACCATGTGGGTCCTGGAGTTTAAACTCGGGTCATTAAGCTTCACAGCAAGCACCTTTACCTACAGAGCCAGCTCAATGGCCTTGAGAATTCATTTTCAAACCTGACCATCCCACATTTACATTTTGATGATGTCATCATTTTTCCTTTGAATTGTGTGGTGTGTGTATATGGTGTGTGTGTGTGTGTGTGTGTGTGTGTGTGTGTGTATGTGTGTGGTATATGTGTATTGTGGTATATGTGTGTGTGTGGTATATGTGTGTTGTGTGATATATATGCATGTGTGTGTGTGTGTGGTATGTGTATGTGTGGTGTGTGTGTGTGTGTGTGTGTGTGTGTGTGTGTGATATGTTTGTGTGGTATGTGTATGTGTGGTGTGTGGTATGTGTGTGTGGGGTGTGTGTGGTATGTGTGTATGTGTGGTATGTGTGTATGTGTAATATATGTGTGTTCTATGATATATGTGCATGTGTGTGTGATATATGTGTGTGTAGTATGTGTGGTGTGTTTGTGTGATATATATGTGTGTGTGTTATATGTGTGGTATGTGTATGTGTGTGTGTGTGTTATATGTGTGGTATGTGTATGTGTGTGTATGTTGTATATGTGTGTGGTATGTGCATGTGTGTATGTGTGTGTGTTATATGTGTGGTATGTGTGGTGTGCAGAGACTAGAAAACAACCTTGAGTACCATTTCTGGGGTATCATCCACCTCGTTGTTTTGAGTTTGAGTCTCTTGCTGTCATAGGAGCAGGCTGACCACCAAGATCCTCCTGTCTCTGCCTCCCCAACAAGGGAATTACAGGTACACACTACCATGCCTCACTTTTTGAAGCAGGTCCTGGGGATCGAACTCAGGTCCTCACACTTGTCTGGTAAACAATATCTAACTGGGCTATCTTCCCCCTATGAGAAACACTAAACAATGTGTCTCAATCAGGTACGATGCGATGTGTATCGAGATCACACTGAACTCGGTCCTTCATAAGCAGGGAGACTTTTAATGCATTCCGGTTGCCATGGTGACCACTGGTCTCAGTTTCCTGAGGTGGCTTTTGCAGATCTGCAGGGAAAGAGCTGGAGTATTTCAGAAGTGATACCAGGACATTTGGTTAGCTATTTGGAAGGAAATAAAATTAGCTCTTTCCTTCACACCATCTATCAATATCAACTTCCAAAGATTTAATGAATTAAATATACAAGGGGAAATTTCATTAAAAACCAACCCAGGGCCAGGGATATAGCTCAGGTGGCAGAGTGCTTCCCTGGGATGCCATCCTCAGCACCACAGTGATCCCAGCTCTGGGGCAGTAGAGGAGGAAGGTTAGGAGTTAAAAGTCATCTGTGCTTATGCAATGAGTTTGAGGCCCGACTCAGTCACAGCAAACACCAGCTAGGAGGTGGCGGTGCACACCTTTAATCCCAGTGCTTGGGAGGCAGAGGCAGGCATATCTCTGTCAGTTCGAGCCCAGTCTGGTCTAGAGTGAGTTCCAGGACAGCCAGGGCTACACAGAGAAACCCCATCTCAAACAAAACAAAATAAACAAGTAGAGATTAAAAAAAAAAAAAAAAAAGATGTATACAGCATTCTGCCTACATGTTTGCCCTCAGGCCATAAGAGAGCATCAGATCCCATTGCAGATGGTTGTGAGCTGCCATGTGGGTGCTGGAAACTGAACTCAGGACCTCTGGAAGAGCAGCCAGTGCTCTTAACCTCTGAGCCATCTCTCCAGCCCCTGAGATGTTTGAAACATTTGAAGCCTGTTGTGGTGGTCCAGGCCTGTCATCCCAGCACCAGGGTGCCCAGGCAGGAAGGCTGACAGTGAGAGGCCAACCTGGGGTGCTACTAAGACTCTGTCTGAAACAGACAGACAAACAGACAAACAAACAAACAAACAAATCACTAGTAAATGAATGAATGAATGAGTTACCAGAAGAAAAATATCCAAGGTTAAAATAGAAAACAAATTCCATTTATAGGTGAGTGCCATGTCCGTGGAGGCCAGAAAAGTGTGTCATATCCCCTGAAGCTGGAGTGACAAGCAGGTGTGAGCCCCCTGAGAGGATGCTGGGAACCAGGCTCAGGTCCCTGCAAGAGCCCAGTCAAGATAGACTTTAACCACGAAGTTAGATATCTAAGCACTAACATGGCTCACTGGGTGTCACACTTGACACAGGAGTCTCTGTCATCTGCAGAGGAGGACTGGAGAGAGAGAGAGAGAGAGAGAGAGAGAGAGAGAGAGAGAGGAGGGGGATACATCTGACAGAAATCTCCTGCCTGGGCTCAGTGTCGGAGCGGCAGTCTGTGGGCCTGGAATTTGAGAAGCTGATACAGCAGGATTGTGAGTTCAAAACCAGCCCTATCCAAACAAAGGAGAGGAATAGAAGAGAGGGAGAAAAATTGGAAATGGAATGGGTTGATCTGTTGGGGAGAGAGGAACTCTCACGATGAAGTCAGTTAGAAGCCTCTCCGCCCCCTCACTGTCATGTTGGAGATAAAATTTCTCACCCGTGGATTTTGGAGGAAATATTTAAATTGTAGCATCAGGGCCAACGAGATGGCTTAGTGGGTAAAGGTGCTTGCCGCCAAGTGGGACAACTCAAGTTCAGTCCCTGGGACCCAAATGGTAGAAGGAGAGGACAGGTTCTGAAGCAACTCCTTTGACAGCCACACTCACACGGTGGCATGCAAGAGCACACAAAACAAGTGAATGTTTAAAAATTAAAGCCAACAGCATCATCTGTCACTCTCCAGTTTTAGGACATTTCAGCCCTCAGATCCCCACTCCCCTGGCAGGCACTATCCTCTCTGTCAGTCTGCCACGGCCACTCAAGTCCTTTCTGTCTCTGCAGACTCACTGGCACAAGAGATTTCATATAAATAGAACTGCATAATGTGTGGGCTTTTGTCCCTGGTTCCTATTAGCATGTTCTTAAAAAAACTTAAAAATTATTTTTAAATTATATTTACACAGACAGAAGTTGCTAGTCACTGGCCCTCAGTGTGTTTTAAGGATTCAGCTATGTTTCAGTATGTATCAAATATATCATCCTTTTTCCTAGGTAAATAATATTCTACTGTGTGGATATGTCAGAGTATGTTTGTTTATTCACCCTTTGATAAGACACTTGCGTTTCTTCTTCCTTTGGACTGTTGTGAACAATGCTATAACTTACATATTTGCATGGCTGTTTCCTTTGTAAAATACGTACTTATGTGCACGTGTGTGGATTCATGAGTGTGTACAGGCACCTGCATGTACATTGTGTACGGGTGCCTAGGGATACCAGAGGAGGGATTCCCTGGAACCGGGGTTATAGGTAGTTATAAACCACCAGGCGTGAGCACTGGCCACTGAGCCCAATCCCTGTGAGATCAGGAAGTGTTTGACCTACTGAACCCTGAGTGTGGCTTGGCACAGGCATGTGTACTCGTAGCTTACAGGTACGTCTCTGCTGGGGTTAGAGTGTCAAAGCCCCCACAGGCGCATACATTTGGCCCTCTGGTGTCCAGCAGGGTTTGCTGCTTTGAGAGATGGTGGAATCATTAGGGGTAAGCCTCACTGGAGGGGAAAGGTCTTGAGGATCTAAAACTAAAAAGCCTGTCAGCTCTCTACCTCTTTCTTGTTTAACTAAGATGTGAAGGATGTGAGGAGTTCAAGGCTTACCCCCTCCACTACCTCCTCAGTCCTGGGAGACGCCTTTTCCTCCACGAAAGACTGTTTCCCTTCACACTGAGAGCCAAAACAGACCTCACACTTTCCCCTACTAAGTTGCTTTTATCAAGTATTTTTCCCTCTGAGTGACAAGAAAGGTAACTGATATAGTTAGTACCTCCAAGGAAATAGCCAGATCTTCTAGTAACTGTGTAACTGGTTGAGAAACTTCCAAATGAGCTTTTAGAGGGACTTACAAGGTTTTGCAACCGCACCACGCCCTCATCACAATGCTTGCTATGATATATTGTTAAATATTATTTTTTCTTTTAATTATGTATGTGTGAGAGAGTCCATGTATGTGCACACATGCGGGAGCCTACTGAGGCCAGTGGCCTAGGGTGCCCCAGAGCCAACGGTGGGTGCTGGGAACTGATCCTGGGTCCTCTACGAGAGCAGAAAACACTCTAACCACTGAGCCATCTCCCCAGTCCCTCCATTACATTTTTCTATTGTGCATAGGAGATGCTGTTGCTGTTCTGATTTGCATTTTCCCAGAGACTGTTACCTCTATTGTTGGTCTTTGATGAGAAGCTGATTGAAGTCTTTCCCGCACAGTAGGTCTCTCCCTCACAGCACATAAAACATTTAACTCCAGACAGATTACAGACCTTGTAATAAGACAGGTGTGAATAGCCGAGGCCTCTGATTAGGCAATTATTTCTTTGCTCTAACACCAAACACACATGCAGCTCGTGGGCTGAGGTTTGAGTTGGCGTGTTTATAATTTTATCACTAGCTTGTAAGAGTTCTTCACCTATCCATCCATATGAAATACAACCCAATATTGTATTCAATGTTCACAAATATTTTCTCCCATCTTATGAATCAGTTTTCATTCTGATAGTATCCTGAATGAAAAGCCCTCTTGTTGAAGGCACTCGATTTGTTCTCCATCATTACTCGAATCATTAAGTACTACATCAAAGAAGCCGTCAGCTAATCCAAGGTTACAATTACTGACACCTACATTTCCTTCTAAAGGCTTTATGGCTTTGGCTCTTACATATAGGTCCACGATCTTTTGAGTTAATTTTTTTATGTGGTAGGAAGAAGGGAGGTCTGTTGGAGCTTGAACTGTGTCTCTCAGGAATATATGATGAATCAGAGCTGGAGAAATGGCTCAGCAGCTGAGAGCACATATTGCTTGTCTTAGTTTGCTTTCTTTCTTTCTTTTTTTTTTTTTTTTGGTTTTTCGAGACAGGGTTTCTCAGTGTGCCCTGGCTGTCCTGGAACTCACTTTGTAGACCAGGCTGGCCTCGAACTCAGAAATACACCTGCCTCTGCCTTCCGAGTGCTGGGATTAAAGGTATGCGCCACCACGCCCGGCTTCTCAGTTTGCTTTCTATTGCCGCGATAAACACTGTGACAAAAAGCAACCCGGAGAGGAAAGAGTTAATTTCAGTTTCCAGGTTACTGTCCATCCTCAGGGGAAGCCACAGCGGGAACCTAGAGGCAGGAGCTGAAGCATAGAGGAGTGCTGCTTACTGGCTTGCTTCCCATTCTGGGGCTCATCCTACTTTCTTATAGCACCAAGGAACTAACTGCCTAGGGATGACACCGCCCACAGTGGGCACCCTTCCACATCAATCATCACTCATGAGAATGAGCCACACACTTGTCCACAGTCCAACTTGGTTGGGGCATATTCCCAACTGTGGTTCCATCCTCCCAGGTGACTTTATCTTGTGTTAAGTTGAGAAAACCAACCAACTAACCAACCAACCAACCAACCAACCAACCAACCAACCAAGCCAGTACAACAGTTAAAGCCAATGAAGACAGTATCCAGATGTGAAGACTAGGCCATCCACAGGACTTTGGGGATGTGTACATTAGTGTGCACAGGGCCTTTTTGAGTCCTGGCATATCTTGGCACTTTCAAATCTCTCCAAGGAGTCTCTTCTTTTTAAAGGCTTTCTTTTTTAGCAGTAGTAGGATTGACCCTAGGGTCCCAGGCATGGGAGATAAGTATTCTACCACACAGCCACAGTCTGCTCCTTCCCAGACTTGGTTTAGCTTCCCCAGGAAGTTGCAAGTTAAACTGCTACAGGTCCTGACAAGTGCCCTGGAGCTACAGACATTCACAGAGAGAGCGGTGAGTCAGGTCAGAGCCTTACCATCCTCGCAGGATGGAACTTTCCAGGAAACTTCCAGATGAATCAAATAGTAAGCACTCCCTGGGGACAGGAGTGTTCTGGGAACCCTAAGTCTGTTTGTTCTTCCCCACCAGTGGCTGCCATGGGAACTGCTCTCCCAGCAGTTAGAGCTGTGTGAATTTTGGCTTCCAGGCCTGTGCCAGAGCTGTGGAATAAGTCAAATAAAACCAACACAAAGCTGGCCTGCAATGACAGCTCACTGGGTAAAGACCTTGCTGGGAACTGAGTTTAGATTCCAGATAATCATGATGAGTTTGTGTGTGTGTGTGTGTGTGTGTGTGTGTGTGTGTGTGTGTGTGTGGCAGTGCACACCTATAATCTCAGTGCTTAGTAGGTAGAGGCTGGAAGATCCCTGGGGTCCAGGAACCACCTCCTTTAGCAGCGTTGGTGAGCTCCAGGCAGGCAGAGGCCCTACCTTACACAGCAAGGTGGAGAGCTGACGGAAAACATTGACTTCTGGCCTCTAACACATGCATAGACATGAACACACACATATGAACACATACACACACAAACCTCACTCATAAACACACAACCCATAAAATATGGTAATCTTGCTGTGGTTCAACTATTCACATTTTATGCAACTCTGAGGATGAGCTCGCACACGCGCGCGTGTGTGTGTGTGTGTGTGTGTGTGTGTGTGTGTGAATTTGATGCTGGTGTCTTTGATTGCTTTCTGTCTTACCTTTTGAAGCAGAGTCCCCCATCTGAAACCACAGCTTGATGGCTGGGATGGTCAAGATACCCAGCTTGTTCTAGGGACACCCCACCCCCACCCCGCATGCCCTCTTCTACCTCTCATACACTGGGATTACAGGCCACCGTGCCCACTAACATTAAGCAGGGACTGGGATCCCAACCTCAGTTCTCATGCTTACATGGTGAGTGTTGTGCTAGCTATGTCTTTTCCCAGCCCTCTAAATGTACGAATAGTCTCTAGGCATGGTGGCCACGCCTTTAATTCCAGTGTGTGGGAGGCAGAGGCAGGGGATTCTCTATGAGTTCAAGGCCAGCCAAGGCTGGAGTGAGACCTTGTCTCAAAAAAAAAAAAGAAAGAAAAAGAAAACAAACAATAGAAACATTTGACTTCTTGAAAGGTTTTAGCTAATTTTCCAGAGTTATGAAAAAATTATTTTGACTGTTTATGTTAATGTTTATATCACCTTTGCAAAGGAGTGGATTCTGGGCATGCTCATTCTGACCTCCTGGGAGGGATTTTGTGCATAAAGTTATACTGGAAGTCGGCCCTGGCCACTCATTCACACACTGCCTATAGCCCAGCACCATCAGGGAGCAGATACAACAGAAGACATGTGGGCTGCAAACCCTAAAATACATGTTCTCCAGACCCCACAGCAAGACGAGAAAATGGCACGAGGGTTTGAAAGAGGTGGGGAGACCCCTGAATTGTTGCTACTCTGACATTGTTTTACATTCAAAAAACCTGGGGACTGGGAGTACAGCTTGGTTGGTAGAAGGTGCAAGACTCCAAGTTCCTGCCTCAACACTGGAAAGGAAGGGAGGGAGGGAGGGAGGGAGGGAGGAAGAAATGAGGGAGGGAGGAAGGGAAGGAGGGAGGGAGGATGAAAGAAAGGGTGGGAGAGATGGTGTCTACATCAGGCCACTCACAGTCCTGTAATTCCAGATCCTGGGGATCCAACGTCCCCTTCTAAGCCCTCTTGGACACACACACACACACATACACACACACACATACACACACACACACACACACAGGTGTACATATGTACACAGAGACACATAAATTAAATAAATTTCTCTTTAGAAAAAGAAAGGAAGAGGAGTGAGGAGGAAAAAGAAAGAAGGAAGGAAAGGGAGGGAGGGAGGGAGGGAGGGAGGGAGGGAGGGAAGAAAAGTTAAAAGTCAACGAGCAACCAGCTTCAAGGACATGAACGCACTAGAGTGCAAACTCAGCCCCAGGGCTTGTGTCCAGTCACAGAAGTGTGAACATGTGCTTCCCTCTCTCTAACACGGAGTACAACGGAAATCAGAGAATACATAAAGCAGATTTCTGCGAATTGAGGAAGTCAGCTGAAGAGGGAAATCAAAACTCAAAGAGCAGGCCACCACGATGGCTCAGTGGGAAAAGGTGCTTGCTGCCAAGCCTGATGACCTGAGTTCGATTCCTGGGAGCACGTGGTAGAAGGAAGAAACCATCTACCACAAGTTGTTCCTCTGACCTCCACAAGTGGGGTGTGGCACACACACACATGCATGCACAGACAATAAATAAATAAATAAATAAATAAATAAATAAATGTAACTTTTAAAAGTTTAAGCAAGGCATGGTGGTGTGCACTTTATAAACCTAGTATGGGGGCATTCCTGGGGTTCACTGGCCAGTCAGACTAGCTTCCTTGGTGAATCTCAGGCCAGGGAGAGACCCTGACTCTTTGGGAGGACATGGTGGAGGGGTGAATATTGTCAAAACTTATTGTACAAAATTCTCAAAGAACTCCTTTAAAAATCAACCTCCGCTGGGCGTGGTGGCGCAAGCCTTTAATCCCAGCACTCGGGAGGCAGAGGCAGGCGGATTTCTGAGTTCGAGGCCAGCCTGGTCTACAAAGCTAGTTCCAGGACAGCCAGGGCTATAGAGAAACCTTGTCTCGAAAAACAAAAAACAAAAAACAAAAAACAAAACAAAAAAAAATCAACCTCCCCTGAAAATAAAAAAAAAACAAAAAACAAAAAGTGGACAGCATGCAGACTCACATACACCTACACACATGCACGTAAACGCATGCACACACACACACACACACACACACACGCACACACAAAGGGAAATACAAAGACTGCTTGAAAACCTGGGGCAGGAGGAGGGGTGCTGGCAGAACGCCAGTTCTTGCTGTCATGTGCACCCAGCTCAGGTCTAGAAAAACCATCTACAGACTGTCCCCATCTTCCAAGCTCCAAGGTCAGAGCCGCCAGGGTGGATATTAGACTAGCCAGGATCTACCTCGCTGGAATCCAAGCAAACACAGCAGTTAAGTAGTCTGTCTTCCACCGAATGGGGCTCCAGCCAAAATTCATCTTGTTTGGTGGTCAGGTTGTGCCAAACACGGCCTAGGATGCCAGGGTAATAACTATGATAATGGGATAGGAAATATTTATGGGGCTTTACTGAATGCCAGGACGCTGTGGTAAGGGCTGTGCATGCGGTATCTTGTATACATCGGGACTCCTTGCCCAGGTAGTTACTGCTAACTCCAGGGTAAGGGGATGGAGACTTAGATGAGATAGCTTGCAGATAGACACATTGTCCACCTTCATAGATAAGACCATCCTGGGCCATCACAGACAGAGCTAAGAGGTAAGAGACACCTTTCAGTCAGAGTCTGAAAGGCTGGTGAGTCCAGGCCTACGGAACAAGATTCTGCCTTAAGGAGGCTGGGGTTGTAGCCCAGTTGGTAGAGAGCTTGCCTAGAATACAGAAAGCCCCTGAGTTCTACCCCAGTGCTGCAAGAGCTGGACATGCCTGGAATTTCAGCATTCTAGAGGTGTATTTAGGAACATCAGGAGTTCAAGGTCATCCTCAATCATTTGATGACTTTGAGGCCAGTCTGGGATACATGAGACCCTGTCTCAAAAGAAGGAAAAAGGAGAGAAAGAAAGAGAGAAGGGGAGAGGGGAAGAGGGGAAGAGGGGAAGAGGGGAAGAGGGGAAGAGGGGAAGAGGGGAAGAGGGGAAGAAATCAGGGTGGAGGGAGGGAAGAAAAGAAATCAGGAGGGAGGAAGGAAACAGAAAGAGGGAGAGAGAGGGTAATGTCCTATCCTCACCCAACCCACCCCTGCCTTATCAATGTGTACAGCTGCCATGCTTCTCTCTGCCCCTGGCACAGCAGGTGCTGGCAAGGCCCCAGCGAGCATGGTCCAGTCTGCACCCAGGCTGGGGCACAGGACCCTGACCAGAGCCCATTGGTCAATGTCTGCTTCTGAAACTCAAGCCCGGGGCATCCCTGGGAGAGCATGAGAAAGCCTTGAATTTCACTCTGCCTCGGCCCTCTCTATAGATTCATTGCTGTGGATGGTTTTTCTTCAAGACAGGACGGTTTGGAAGGCCATAAATACACATCCAGATGCCTGTGACGGATAATAAACTCGGCTCCAACAAGTCACTCGAGTGTCTATAAATCTTGCCTACATTTCCCTCCCCAGTGCCTGTAAATCAGGAGCTATCTCCGCCTTCTTCCCCCACAGTCCCATGGCTCCAAACTGCCATCCATTACATAGCAGGTGCCATACAGGACAGCTAACCCCCCACACTGTCTTCCTGTCTCCTGCATGTCCATCATGTGGCTGACCCTGTATTCTACCATCATCCTGGGGGGGAGGGGGTTCAGTGTCTGCTGAGTCTTAGGACTCTCCTGAACAGTTTGGAACAGCTGAAAGAAGCCACTCCTGCCCTCCCCCCCCATCACGGTTCACACAAGCCTGACAGCTGTGTAGCAATGTGCAATTCCCCCAGGTGCTAGAGATTGAATTCAGTACCTTGTACTTGCTAGACAGATGCTGTACCATTGAACCACGCCCTCAGCCCCTCACTGGGGGATTTTAGGCAGGGGCTCTACCACTGAGCCACGCCCCCAGCCCCTCACTGGGGGATTCTAGGCAGGGGCTCTACCACTGAGCCACGCCCTCAGTTCCTCACTAGCTCCAGAAACCCAATCCACTATTATGGAGATGGGTGAACCAAGATCAAGATATATATATATATTGGGTAGACTCAAGGCCACCTGCTCAATCAGACGCAGAACGCAAGCACAACTTTTCTTCCCTACCCCTTGTCCTCTCTCCACCCTCCCCTCCTTTTCCCTTCCCTTCTCTCCCTAGGATGACTCATTTTGGCTCATGGTTAGCTACGAGGGCCAATCATGGCAGTGAGAATTTACAGCAGCATTTTCTAAAAGCAAGTCACAGAGACCAGGCATATCTAGACCTCAGCTTACCTATCTGTAAAATAGGCTTAGGTTTCTCCCATCCACTCTACAGGCTACAAATCTCTTGTGGTCTAGATGTAGGTATGGAGGAAGGCTGTGAGTCATAGGACCCTCCCCTGAGATTTAAGCACCAGCTGTATCCCTGGGACTTTGGCTGCAGGCAGGATCTTGGGGGGGGTGTCAATCCTGTCCCACAGGGACTGTGTTTAGATCTCCCTCCTCCCACCCTAAGGATGAGATCTGAGACTTGCCAGGGAGGAATTCTGTTTTTCCATCTCTCATCCTCCAATAAAATACTGAAAATAAATAACATGCATGGCTTTTACCTGAGAGGACTCAGCTTTCACCTGGGAGGACTCAGCTTTCATCTGGGAGGACTCAGCTTTCATCTGGGAGGACTCAGCTTTCACCTGGGAGGACTCAGCTTTCACCTGGGAGGACTTAGCTTTCATCTTGGAGGACTCAGCTTTTACCTGGGAGGACTCAGCTTTCATCTTGGAGGACTCAGCTTTCATCTGGGAGAACTCATCTGAGGCCTTTCTATCATTTTCTCTCTCCACTTTCATCTTTACACACTGGTCAGGGGACCCTGGGGGCAGGTCACAGGTGGTATCATCCAGGTCCTTGAGTTAAATGAGGAATTCCTTCTTTATATGCTGAGGTTAAACACAGGGGTCTGCCTGGAAGAGGAGGCAAGGTATGCACTGGACAGATGAACATGCACTTGGTCCTGGGTATTGAAGGAGGAAGACAAGTTCACTTGGGACCATAGGCGAAGAAGCAGTATTCACACCAGAGGGAAGAGTTTGTACAAAGACGGAGACAGGAATGGACTAGCAAGTTCTGGAAGCAACTGTAAGCTTGGAGGGGCCAATTTAGGAGTGAAGAGGGAATGACCCAGGGGAAGTTTTGAAGGCCAGGCTAAAGAACCTAGACTAGGAGGCAGTCTGCTATCACCAGGTAACACCTCTCCAGGCAGCCCTCTGGCCTTATCCCAAAGTTCCAGAGAAGCAGGGACACTATAGGTCCTTTCTGTGACACTGCCCCATCCTGTCCCATGGGAAGCAGGGCAGCCCTTCAGCTTCCTGGGCAAAGATGCTTGGGAAAAAAAAATCTGAAAGAAATATCCACATAAAAACGACTCCTTAAAAAAATCAGTCACTATTTCCATGATTTCTGTAGACAGTAACCAGGAACATGTGCATTCTATGCTTCGTACATGGACAGGGATCAAAGAGCATGAAAACCTTTCTACAGGAGAGAAGCAGGGAGCTCTCCTCCTTCCCTCAGAAGCACCACACCCCACGGCCTCAAGTGAGGGCCACTTCTTTGCATCACCCACACCCTGTGCATATCAAAGGACGGATTCTAAGATGGCTGGAGCCTAAGACGCTGCCAGATTGTGTGCACCCAGTCTCCCTCTCAGTGGGTCCAGTCCTAGTCTTTGATCGGCCTAACTCCCTCATCTGTAGCATGGGTAGCAACACGAAGTCTGCATGCAATTCCCCGGAGGCGCTAGGGGGCGCTGTGGGCATGTAGAAGCCCACCGGGACCTCTCGCATCCTGGCACTACCCTACTGGCCACAATTTGTAGTAATCAGTAGAAAAAGTGGGGTTTTCACCTGTAGTGATCAGTAGAAAAAGGAAGTTATCAGGCCTCGCCCAGCAAGGCACCCGGTGGGTGCACAAAATAGGGTCTGGGGTCAGAGTGGTGTGTCCATCTCACACAGGAAAGGGAAACCAGGAGGTTGGTGCAAAGGCCTGCGCTCCCAAGGCCTCTTGCACACCTTAGGCGCCCCATCAAGTGGAGCATCACCCCCGCTGCCCGCCCCGCCGTGGCCCAGTGCCAGTCCCCGCAGGCAGCTCTCAGCCGATCCGGCTAGACGGGCTGCCATCTTGGCACGTCCCAAGACGCCCCGGGGGCCCCGGGAGCTTCAAAAGGAAAATGAATGTTTCTTACCAGCAATTAGAGGAAATTATTTCAGATAGGAATCTTGTTTCATTATCTCCTCATCCTTGTTTCCCAATCCCTAGCCTTTGATTCCTTTCTTCTCCGGGGATTCTCAGAAGACTGGGCTCTAAGCCTGGCCCGCCTTCCGAGGCCTAATGAGCGCCACCGTGCTGCACCTGGCGCCCGCGGAGGCCACTTCTGAGGCTGCGCCTTCAACCCAGCCTGAGGTCTCCCAGGACGGCGGAGGGCAGCGCCCGAGGTGGGCAGTCGTGGGTGGGCCCTGGCCCTGGCTGCCTTTTCCGCTGCCTTAGGGAGACCTGGGACCACAGGCCTGGTGGGGTTGGTCTGTTTTGTGTGGCTCCCTGCCCAGGGCTCTCGGGATGGATGAGAGAGCTGAAGGGGGGCTGGATGGGAATCAGACCATTCCTGTCATTGTGGGGACGCCCGCCCTCCACCTCTCACAGATACATCCTCCTCCTGGCAGCTTCAGGCCTTGCCCACCTCTTGCTTCAGTGTCACAGATAGGAGCTGGGTTGGTGACCCGGGTCCTACACATGCCCTTGGCCTGGCATCAACAAGGTCTTCCTTACCTTCTGGGCATGAGCAGCCTCTCCTCTACCTCCTTTCCCAAGAACATAGCCAGATGCCACCCACGTGAACCCATAGTGCACCAGCGTTTAGGCAAAACCATCAACTTGAGCTGTTCCCTCGGTATTCATGAGCTAGCTCCCCAGGGAGTGGGTTCCATCTCCAGTTCGCCCAGCACCAAGTGGCCCAGGAGGGGTGTCCACTGCAGCCGGCAACCATGGCAGTCTGGATAAATGAAGAGGGGATCACAGGGTTAATTAGAAGAAACACCAGGAGGGCTGGTGTGCACAGTGATTGCCACACAACGGTGGGGACACTAGCTTGATCCCTAAGACTGACAGAAGAAAAACTTGAGCATACACCCCTACTACCCACTACGGAGGGACTGGAGACAGGAGGATTCCCAGGAGGTTAACTGGCCAGTCAGTCTAGCTCAGCCAGTAAGCTGCAGGTCTCAGTATCAGCTCAGACCCCCCAAATCATGGTAGAACAGAGAAGGGACAGCATTTGCAGAAGTGGAAGTGAGAACTGGCCCCCTAAGTTGTCCTCTGACCTCAAGGGGTGCGCGCGCGCGCACACACACACACACACACACACACACACACACACACCCCTCAAGAGCATAACCAGGAAGCTATTGTGCTGGGACCCAGAACCACACCACCAGCCTCCTTCTGCCTTATGATACCCTTACCACTTAGAGGGAGGGAACTAAAATCAACCGTTCTTTAAAATAAATAAACAAATACATACATACATACATACATACATACATAAATAGCTCTGTCTTTTTGTTGCAAACCCCTAATGGCACAGCTCGGACTCAGCTGAACTTAGACTGTGACTCTATTAACTCTGGCTCTGCATTCTGGATTCTGCATTCTTGCTTCCCCCAGGTAGAGGCCCAAGGGGAAAGGCAAGCCAAGAGATCAGAGGAAAGGGCCATAACTTTTGCCTCAGCCTTACTCCTGTCTTGAACCTGTGCCTTCCAAACATGTAACTTTCACCAACCTCTAAATTTTGATTTAGGGGTATGTGTGTATGAATGTGTATATCTGTGTGGTTCTGTGTGTGTGAGTGTGTATGAGTGTGTATATCTGTGTCTCTGTGTGTGTCTGTGTGTGTTTGTATGTGTATATGTCTATGTGTGTGAATGTATATGTGTATCTGTGTGTCTCTGTATGTATATGTGTGTGTGTTTGTGTGTCTGTATGTTTATGTATGTGTTTGTGTGTGTGTGTCTCTGTCTATGTGTGTCTCACAGACAAGAACATGGGAGAGCCCAGAATGCCAAGTGTGTGTTTCCCATCCACTCTGTCCCAAAGACCCAGGCCAAGCATTCAGAACTGACAATGGCTGCTGTTATGGTCGGTTATCTTGGCCAGAGCTCAGAGAGGAAGCATTTGTGCCATAAGGAAAATCTGAAGTGCAGAGAAGCTCCTAGTTCAGCTTGGTTTTGCATCCAAGCTTCCGGCTTGTAGTCTGTACACAGTGCACGGTATGATTCCCACCTGGGCAGGGCCTGAGTTCAGAGCCTTAACTCTTCTTTAAAAAAAAAAAAAAAAAAGGCTGGGCATAACAGCACACACCTTTAATCCCAGCACTTATGGAGGCAGAGGCAGGAGGATCTCTGAATTTGAGGCCAGCCTGGTCTGCAAAGCAAGTTCCAAGACAGCCAGGGCTACACAGTGAGACCCTGTCTTGAAAAACAGAAAGTATTTGTTTATTTTGAGTGTGTGTGTTTGGGGGTGTTATATATACCACATGTATGCAGACCCAGGGAGGCCAGAAGTGGAATCTGGACACTGACACACACACACACCTAGAGCTAGAGTTACAGGTGATTGTGGGTCACTAGATGTAGCTTCTGGGAACTTAACTCGAGTCTTCTGCAAGAGAAGCAACCCTTCACCACTTGATGCATCTCTCCAGCTCTGATATAAAGAGAGAGATGTGTCTCCTGTATACCACGCTGGTTCTGAACTCACCGGCTCTGCATTCCTGACTCTCCTACCTCCACCTCATCAGTGCTGAGATGGAATCCAGGCATCCCTGCCTGCTGAGCAAACCCTCCACTAACTGAGCTGCGTCCTTAGCCAAGATTTTTTTTTTAAGTATTCATTTACTTAAAAAAATATTAGTCATAGGAGTCTTCCAAAAAGTTGCCATCTTGTTGGCTTTTGTATAAGTCATCAGGCTTAAATGGCCAGAAATAAACCAAGTGTGAAGGCACAGGCCTGTAACCCCCAGAACTCAGTAAGCTTAGGCAGGAGGAATGTGAGTTCAAGACCACCCTGGGCTACATCTTGAGATTCTACCTTCCTCTCCACCTCTCTACCTCAGGTCTCCCCGACTTCTGCAGAGGAGTGTACTACTGGCTATTGCCCGGGGGCGGGGCTCTTCTTGCCCCCCACCTCCCTCTTTACCTAACCAATGACTTATTTACCTTACACTGGCCTTCTACACCTCTGAGTCCCCAGGGCAGATGTCAGTGCCCAGCAGCTTGCAGGAGTTGGCAACCCAGCTCCCCAGGTGCCCGCTGTAGCCCACAGCTTGGATCTCTACAATGTGGCATCCGCTCCACAGACCTGCCAGCTAAGACTGCTACTGCAGAGACATCAGCCACAACTCGTGAACGTGTTTGGCGCCCATTCTGAGTCACTCTGGGACCCACCTGGCCCCTGGCAGCGACCCAGCACTGACGATAATGGCTTTAGGGAGAACAAGAGGCCCATTCATGCATGGCCCATGGAGAGGGAGAGCCACTTTAAGGTCCATGATGTCATGGAAACCAGACAAGTGGCCCCTGGAAGCCTTTGATGACCCAGTATTGAGGACATAGTTACAGGTCTCGGGTTCCTGGGCTTGGCTAACATTCTGTTCTCTGAACACACACTTGGGTGCTTGTGGGGCAGTGTGGGTACACCCAACCTGCTCCCTTTAGGGGTGCCCACAGAGGTAATCAGTCAGTTCTGGCACAACTCACTGGTGAGGGGCTGGTGAGATGGTTCGGCGGGTAAAGGTGCTTTCTGCCAATCCTGATGCTCTGAGTTTGACCCCTGGGGACACACATGGTGGAAGGCTAGGTCTGACTTGTCCTTTGATCTCCACAGATATACCATGGCATGTGTGTGGGTGCACAGACACATATGAGGTGGATAAATGATAAATGTAAAATAGAACAATAGCAACAGCAGCAACAACAACAATAATAACAAACCTCACGGTGGCATTAGATTCACCCCAGAATGTGTCCACTGAGAGCTAATGTCAGAGGAACCTTGCTTCTAGACTAATGTGTACCTGCATTTGGTCCCTTAATGGCTGCCAGCACCCCTGGGACCTAAAGAGAACAGCTAGAATCTACCAAAACTCCTTAGTCCAGAAACTGCTGGAGGCTATCAGGAACCCATACTGACCCATAAGAGAGGGCACCATGGAGCTGAGGAGACGGCTTAGTCGGTAAGGTGCTTGTTTTATAAGCATGAAGACCTGGGTTCACTCCACAGAACTCACATTAAAAAACAAAAGCAAAAACAGCCTCCCCCCAAAAAACTGGATGTGGTGCTGTGTGCATATAATCCCAGTGCTAAAGAAGTAGAGATAGGGGCAGGGTCCCTGTAGCCCACTGGCCACCCAGCCTACCTTAATTAATGAGCCCTAGGTCCTAGCGTGAGACCCTGTCTCAAACAAGTAAGATCTGCAGTGCCTAAGAAATGATACCTGCTGGGTAGTGGTGGCACACGCCTTTAGTCCCAGCACTTGGGAGGCAGGGGCAGGCGGATTTCTGAGTTCGAGGCCAGCCTGGTCTACAGAGTGAGTTCTAGGACAGCCAGGGCTACACAGAGAAACCCTGTCTCGAAAAACCAAAAAAAAAAAAAAAAAAAAAAAAAAAAAAAAAAAAAAAAAAAAAAAAAAAAAAAAAAAAAAAAGAAAAGAAAAAAAAAAAGAAGAAAGAAATGATACCCAAGGTTGACCTTTGGCCTCCACAGTCATGTGTACACATATGCAGGCACAGTGCACACACATCACATGCTCTCCACAAGAACACATCACACACACACACACACACACACACACACACACACACACACACAAATGGAACCCAGATAGCCAAGCGACCAATTCCCTCTGCCCTCTTGGGATGGCTCCACAGCTCCACCCTTGAGGAAAGGCTGGCAACCTCTAGTGTTTCCAATCCTTACAGGGCGAGGGCTGGCGTCTCTCTGTGCATATCTGTGGCCTCTGTCACCACCTTTGCAGACTGGAGTATAAGCTCCTATCTGTCCCCTCTGGGGAGTCAAAGCCCTCATATACATTCCTGGGGCCTTGAAGACTCCTAACACTGTTCACATGACCATTCAGCACTGACTGGAGGCCCCAGATCCTGTCTTCTGATTCTGGGAGCCTTGCTTAATCCTTCTCCCACCTCCTACCTCTTGAGTAGCTGCAGTAATGACAGGCTGGCTGCTGGCTCCCTGACAGCCTTGCTCACCAGTACCTAGGCTGGCTTCCTTCTCTTCCAGATATAAGCACTTCTCTATCTCCTCTACCCTTGGGACTCTGCATATAAGAGTCACACCTCTGTCCCGGAGGGAGGTGGGGGGTGGGAGTCACACCATGGGCTACTGACAGATGCAGTCTTTGCTTTCTGAACATATGTCACTCTCGGACAACCTCTTGCTGCTTCCTATCCACCAATTATGCTTTCTGATGCGTCTTTTTGTCCACTCTGAGGTCAACTGCGCTGCATCGCTACACCTTTCCCACCGTGACCACACCAGCAAGAAGGCGGCAGGACAGCACCATGCGAGCAGGAATACAAGCTGAAGGCTTCGCACAGCAGAGTGCCTTGGGCAAGCCTTAGTTGGAACATGGCTGTGTGCTAAAGCCTACATTCCCCAGGTGGTGGTGCTACTTGGGGGGGCGGGGGGAGCATTGTAGGAGGCGGGGCTTATCTGAAGGAAGTAGGCCCCTGGAAGTGGGTCCTTAGAGGTATTTTGTTCCCGGAGCCCTTTTAAGGCTCCAGCAAGAAGAAGCTGCCGAGCCGGGGAAGGTGAGACGGAACTCCAAGAGAGGTGGAGTATCACCAAGCTGAATCCGGCTGGACTCCAGGATACAGACTCCGCCACTGCTTGGGGGGGGGGGTGTGTGAGGATGGGAATTGTCCTGAGCTGGTTCCCACTGTGTGTCCTCTACCTTCCCACCCACAGTAGGGTGAGAAGCAGGACAAGGCTTAGAAAATAGAAGCAGCCGAAGGACCCTGACAATTCACCTGCCACTCAGGAAGCCAGCCATCATAGAGAGAAGAGCTGTTCAGGACCCTGAGCTCCACTAGGGACAAATAGGTTACTTCCTCCCATGCCCATTGTGCAGGTTTAATTATCTTGGCACATCCCAGAGTCACCTGGAAAGAGCATCCCAGTGAGGCTCTGTCTACATCGGATTGACCTGTGGGCATGTCTGTGGGAGATTATCTTGACAGTGTTAATTGATGTGGGAAGACCCAGCTTAAAAGCAAGCCAGGCGTGGTGGCGCACGCCTTTAGTCCTAATACTCGGGAGGCAGAGGCAGGAGGATTTCTGAGTTTGAGGCCAGCCTGGTCTACAAAGTGAGTTCCAGGACAGCCAGAGCTATACAGAGAAACCCTGTCTTAAACAAACAAACAAACAAATAAATAAACAAACAAGCAGACAGCAGCATTTGGGTCCTGGACTGAGAGTAGAAAAAGCGGGCTGAGCACTACACGCATGTGCATTCATCTCCCCCCACCCCCGCTCCTGACTGTGGATGTGATGTGACCAGCTGTCTCTGCTGTTCCTTCCTCTGTGGTGTCCCCATAGGATGGATTGTAACCCTGGGACCATGAACTGACATAAACTCTTCTAAATTGCTCTTGTCAGATCTTTTTATTATCACAGCAATAGATGAAACTGAGAAGCAGGGTGGTGATGGCGCACACCTTTAATCCCAGCACTGGGGAGGGCAGAGGCAGGAGGATCTCTAAATTCTGGGCTAGCTTGGTCCACAGATTAATTCCAGTACAGCCAGGACTACACACACACACACACACACACACACACACACACACAAATCCTGTCTCAGAAAAGAAAGAGAGAAGGCGTGCATGCACACAAGTGAACCTTTGTCTTGGGAGCCAGCCGAGGCCCGAAGTTGGAGGCTAGATCAAGACATGTGCTGTGATCCTTGGAAGTGCCGGAGGCAAAGATGCTGAAGGCAGATGAATTTGTGGGAAAGTGTGCATCCAGCAGGCTTTGGCAATCCGGTGCCTTCTATCCATGTGTCATTGCAGCCTCTGTCCATCCTTATCACCTGAAGTTAGAGATGTAATTACAGGGCTGTGATGTGGTCTTGTGTGCACACAGTAGAAAGCTTAAAGACCACGCTATAAGTTTGCAAGCTATTTTTAAATGCCTGTTTGTATATGTGCATGTATGTGAGGGTGCATGTGTGAGCATGTAGAGGCCAGAAGAAACCTCATCTTCCTCAAGGATATTGTCACTTCTGTCTGTCTGACTGTCTGTCTGTCTGTCTGTCTATCCATCCATAAGATAGAGTCTCTCATTGACCTGGTGCTTGCCAATCAGGCTAGGCTGTCTGGCCATCAAGGCCAAGAGTTAACCTGTTTCCTCCACCTTAAGCATAGTCCGGTGCCTGGCTTACATGGGTTTTAGGAAAGGGACTCACGTCCGCATACTTGGGAGGCAAGCTTTACTGACTGAGCCCAGCCCACAAGCTTTTTTTTTTTCCAGGAAACTTAAAGAGGTTAAGGCTGTGGTTCAGCAGTAACTGAGGCAGCTGCAACTCTAATTCAGACATGTTGGCCTCAAAATTATACTTTAAAACCCTGTGCTATGTGTGGCTGTGTTGACTCTAGAAGCCTGGGAGAAACAGAAGCCAGGGAAGGTGGCTCGGACACCAGTAGATGGCGCCGTGGAGCCACAAAAGTGGTCTATGTGCGTTTCATGCACTGAAGCCGTCTGGAGTCCCTAAACTGGGCGGGCACCGGGCTCTGCAGCAAGTACCAGCTGAGGGAGTGCACAGGGTGGGTGGTGGGTGGTGGGTGATGGGTGGGACGCTCATCCTTCTCTCTGGGGGGCGATATGAGGGCCCAAACAGGTACTCAGTGACCTAGAGTAAACATGGCCTAAGAGGCTGTACTGGGGTTTCCTGACCCTATATACCCCCTCTAAGATCCCCGATCTGTAACCCCATGAGACAGTCTCCTCAGTCCCCAGCCAAACAAGACACAGTAACTCTCTGAAGTTTGATGGGAGCCAGACTTAGCTTGTCCCCACCCTTGTGGGTGGACATTCCAATGAAGTTGAAGGCACAAGCTTTGAAGTTAAATTCTGGATTACCATAGCTCCACATGGCCTGTTTCTCCCACCCCTGCGCCCACCAGCCACTCCCATCCAGTGTCTCCACGGCACCAAGAAGTCTGGGTCCCAATGCTCCACCCTCTCCAAACATAGACATTAGCACCCAGCACTGGGATAACAGGTCTTGGATAAGGATGAGGTGGGGGGTGGGGGTGGGGCAGCAGCTGGGACTTGGGCTGGTGTCCGAGCCTTGTCCCAGAGCCACTGTGTGTGCCCTTTTGTCCTTGACTGCTGTGGACCCCATGATTGTAGTTGGATCATGGGAAGGCTAGGAGGGCGCTGAGGGTCGGAGTGTCAGAGCTACCTGGCCACCAATAGAACCCTGTCTTCTCAGGCAACTGAGCCAGGCTGATAGGCTACACAAGTCGAAGATATAAAAAGAAATGTATGCCAAGACCCTGTCACGCCACTTTCAGGACACTGGACCCAGTCTCCTCTCCATCCCCCAATCACATCCACACCCCCACCCTGCCCATCCAACCAGCATGAGAGAGCCAGGGCCACAGCAAACTAGGAGCAAGTATGAGGCACTGACGGTGGGCGTGGCTTCAAAAAACTTTAAGGAATAGGCCCGCGTTGTGTGCAAAATGCTCGACTCCATGGCCCTGAGCGGGTATTTAATTCACCAGTAAGTTTAGTTTACAGGATCAACTCCAAGCTTATGTTGATACCAGACCATAAACTACACATGACCTGGAGTCTGTCTTTCTGTCTGTCTGGAAGCAGCCACAATTCCCTGGCTCCAACCAGACACTGTGAGGTGAGGTTCAGGATCGAACCTCACTATTGAAAGAAAGTGGGCTCAGGGAGCTGGAAAGAGTATGTACTTCTCTTCTGAAGGACCCAAGTTCAGGTCTAAGCATCCATATCAAACAGAGCCCTCTTGTGGCCTCTCTGGGTACTGCATGCATGTGCACAGACACAGCCCCTCAAATATGCATTCATTTACATAAAAATAAATTTTAAAAAAGAAATTTAGTGTCAAGACTAAAATGCTGATTCAGTGGGGATTATGACAGTTCTGGAACCAGTGTCCCAGAAAATTCTAAAATGTCCTCTTTTAGAGTCTCTCCAGAACCTCTTCTCTAGTACTCACGAGCAAAATCTCAGTGTTTCCTATTCCACTTTCGTGATTTTTTTTATTTTAATTAATTAATTTACTTTACATCCCGACCACAGTTTCCCATCCCTCCCTCTCCATCCAGTTCTCCCTGCCCTGCCTCCACTCCTCCTCCCTTTCTCTTCAGACAAGGGGAGGCCTCCCATGGATATCAACCAGCCTCAGCATATCAAGTTGCAGGAAGACTAGGGACATCTTCTCCTACTGAGGCTAGGTGAGCAGCCCAGTAGCAGGAAAGGGTGTGAAGGGAAATGATAGAGCCAGAGACAGTCCCTGCTCCCACTGTTAGCAGCCCACATGAAGACCAAGAGTACCTAGGTCTGTCATGTTCGTGATTCTATTTCTTATTCTCGCTAAATATGCATCCCATCTTTTAACTAATATCAACGTGTGGATATCCATTTGTTTTCGTTTATTTCTTTTTGGAATGGCAGTGAACAAAGCCACGGTCCTCACGCATGTTCTACGACTGAGATGTGCTCCTAGCCGTACATTTACTTAGTTTTGAGATAGGTCTTCACGGTGCAGCCCAGGCACAACAAAAATAAGGAGAGGGAGACAGTGGTAGAATTCCTGAGTGACCCAGAAAGGACTGAGCGGGGCTCGCTGATAAACTGCTTTGCCTAGAATCCCCCAGTAAGGGGCTGGGTGTGGCTCAATGTAGACCACTGCCCTAGAACCCCCAAGTAAGTGACTGGGACTGGGAGTATGGCTTAATGACAGAGCCCTTATTTACATGTAGCAAGATATAGTCAGCTCGAAAATTGCTATGGAGACTCTATAATGGGGGTGCCTCATGTCAGACAAGGTCTATCCCTCTTCTATCATGTTGTCCCACCGTCCTCAGAGGCCCCACCCTCTTGTGGTCAGCAGAAGCTCCCACAGAGATTCCCACTTGCTCAGACAGCTTCAAACCCCTGGGGTTCATCCTGGAAGGGCCTTCAAAGGCCTTGGCCATTCTTGATTGGACGCCAAGACAGAATCTGCTCTTGGAGACAATTTAGCCAGCCACACGGGTGGAAAGAATGTCCCCACTCTCTTAACAGCGACCCCCTCTTGATTTATATGTGGGGCCACTGTCCGAAGGCCCCCGGCGGATGGATCTTGAGTGGAAAATGAGAGGCCGAGAGCCAGGCGTCTGGCTGGGCTAATTATCCTCAATGAGATACAGCTGGTTGGGGGAGCGGGCTGAGGCCCAGGGCAGGGCCAATTCCTTGCCCCAGCTCTCTGGGGACCCAAAGGCCTGTTTGGGCTTGCAGCCCATCACCTCCCAGGTCTGATCAGGGTTCATCAGGCATTCTAGGTGATCCAGTTTGGCCAGTTTTATAAGAAAAACAGAAAAGTGGCTTCAGTCTCAGATTTGCTGCTCTCCTGAGCCATGATAGTCCCTAAGACGCCAAGATACACCTGAGTTCATTCTTCTTGTGGGGAGACTGAAGAATAGACTGGCCAGGGAGGCTTGGTGAAGCCCAAGGGAGGGCTCTGGAACCGAATGCAGTACCAGGTTTGGCCACATGGGGCACATAACTCTGTAGTGGCCTCCATAGAGCCTGGCTGCAGCTAGCTGCAGGCTGATTTTCTGGGTATCCTAGGGTTGGATAGACTCTGACTCTACCATATACCAGGCCTACAGTTGGGGTCTAGGGGCATTGTAGTGATCAAAACTCCACGTGAACCCCAACCTTTTGGACTTAAAATTCTCCAACAGAAGTACCTGGTGGCCCAGGTACTGTCTCAGTAGGGAAAGGTGTTTGTCGTCCATGAGCCTGACAACTTTATTCTAAGGAAGGAAAAAACGAACTTCCATATGTGAAACAAATTCCTGACAGCCACATGAGCATGCAAACAGGTGTGTGGACATTACACACACACACACACACACACACACACACACACACAGAAATAATACACATTTTTAAGTATCCGATTTTCTGAAAGGGCCTTGACCTATTGCAAGTGTCACGGCTGAGCTGAGCTGCAACCACATAGCCAGGCTGGAGTAATAGAGTGGAAGAAAGTTCCAAACAGAAGAATTAGCATAAGCAAAGGCCCTGTGTCCAGAGCGAGCAGCACAGGCAGTAGAAGTACAGCAGGAAGGTCTTAATCTGGTTTTAGTTGTTGTTTTGCAGCACTGAGGACTGAACCCAGGGCTTCATGTAGACCAGGTGGGTGCTCTACCACAGAGCCAAGCAACTGCCCCTCCCTGGGGCATTCTAGGCAGGGGCTCTACCACTGAGCCACGGCCCCAGCCCCTCACTGGGGGATTCTAGGGCTCTACCACTGAGCCACGCCCCCAGCCCCTCCCTGGGGGATTCTAGGCAAGGGCTCTACCACTGAGCCATGCCACCAGCCCCTCACTGGGGATTCTAGGCAGTTGCTCTCTACCTCTAAGCAACAACTACAGACAAGTTTTTACTGTTGAACTTGAGAGTGGGTCTTGTAAGTTCCTCTTGAATTCCATGCAGCTTGAACTGGTTTTATTGATCACCATCCTATCCTGGCTCAGAGAGAGGTGAGGAAAGAATGAGGATCGAGGAAGTGAATGCTCCTCCCACACACACTTCTTCTTTAACCTGCAGGATCCCCTTTTGACCTCTGCACTGGCTGCCCATGTCCCTAGTGAGCTAGGGCCCCTGCGGTATGGCAGGCCAAGCTGTCAGACAGTCTCGGGTAAGGGGGTGTCAGAGATTGCCTGAGGCTCCCACTCCCTGTAGCCCTGGCTCTGTCTCCTCCTGTGGGACACAAACAGGTTTGACAAGTCTTCAGTGTAGACAGGGCTCCACTCATGACTTCCAGGAAAGTGAGTCTTAGAAAGCAAGGGGCGGCCAGGGCTGTGGTAGAGGAAGGACTCTTCTAGAAGCCTCAGCCTCTTCTCTAGTGGACCACTCAGTTGTATCCCAGGCCAAAAGCTGCAGGCTGATGGGGGAACCTCTCCTGCCCCCTCTCCTGGGGGAATGACAAAGGATCCCTATTTCCTAAGTCTGTCTGACTGTTTATCTGCCTCGCCCTCTCCCCTCCCCACCTCCCACTGCTTTCCTTATTGGAGATAGGATCCTATAGGCCAGGCTGACCTCTTGCAATCTTCTTGGACTAAACACTCGGAATGTAGGAGACAAAATAAATCCTTCTTCTCTGAAGTTGTTCTCAGCTGTATTGTTACGGGGGGGGGGGGCAGTTTAGTGGCTTAGGAAGTAAAAGGGCTCTCTACCTGCTGCCACGCTAAGACCTTTATTTCATCCCCAGGACCCAGATGATGGAAGGAGAGAAGCAACTTCTCTATATGTCTCTTAACGACTATGCATATACACCCCCATACAATAAAGTAACTCATATTTTCCATTATTCCTTTGCAGACTTAAGTATAACACACACAGAGGATATGAGACCTTTGTTGAGATCTATGTGCCCCCAGAATCTTCCTCTGTCCTCTCTCTGATCTTTTGGTGTCTTCAGTGGTGTCTTTTGGTGAGCAGACGTTTTTAATCACAACGAAGTCCCCTTTAGCTCCATCTAGCCCATCTTTGATGCCATGCGTGTGAGTAGAGAACTCTCTGCCTACATTTTCATGTCCCTGAACCCATCTCTCCTCCTCCCTAACTTCGCTTCTGCCCGGCTCCTTCTGCCAAGTTTCTCCCTCTCGGTCCCACCCTCCATCCCACTCACACCCTGTCCCAGCTTTGGCCCGTCTGAGACTCTTTCTCCCCACAGTCCTCATGAGCTGCACATGAACAACCCTGTCTCATCCAGGAGACTCAAAGACGCTAGGTGCTCAATAAAACCCCCACCAATGAAGTCAACGCCCTGTGGTCCAGATGAGGGGCATTACAAATGTCCATTACTTTTAAATATCAGATCATCAGGAACAGCTGAGCAGAGCAAGAGTTTTGGAAAAACTAGCGTGGAAGGGAATGTTTCGCCATCTTCCCAACCAGAGTGCTAACCACACAAACATCACCCAGACGCACATCTCTGTATTATTTATTCCTGCTTCAGTCCCAGACTCCAGGGGTGATGGGGACTGTTTCCCTACCTATGCTAGCCCTGCACTGACCCCGCCCACCGCACCCCGTCTTGGCTGACTCCAGGTATGGAGGAGACACATCTAGTCCTTCTCCTCGCCGTGTGTGATGACGTAGCACAGATTCCTGTAGTCTAAGTTGCCACAGACATCTGGCGGGAAAGCTGCAAACATCTGCTTGACCTGGGAAAGGGAGTTGAGGGTTACATGACTGTTGAAGAAAGGAGAAGTCAGAACAATGGATCTATGGGAACGTCTCCCCAAAAGAGCACACTCACCTCCTCCTCACTGAACCGGTCAGCCTGGGTCATAAGCTTTTCCTTAATGCTGTTGGTAGAAAGAAGCCATCATGTCTTGTTGAAAAGCTGCCTGGTGGCCACCCGAACATGAAGTTTCTAGAGGAGCTCTAACCCAGATGATCCCAGTCTAGGTAGGGCTGGTTCTCCCAGCCCCAAGGCATCTCTTTGACCCCTAACTGCTTCTCTTGCAACCTCTACCCTCCTAGCAACAACTAGGAACAGATGGAACAATCTTGAGACTCTGGTATGACTTGGAGACTTCTCGGATTTCCATGGTGTGCTAACAACTAATCTTAGACTCTTGGGAGGAGTCCTTTGTCATCGTCAGAGAGTGGAACCCAGGGCCTAGACCATGTAAGGCAAATGCTCTACTGCCCCTCACTGGACAGAGCCACTCCCCCAGACCCTCACTGGGCAGAGGCTCTACCACTGAGCCACACCCCCAGCCCCTCACTGGAGGATTCTAGGCAGGGGCTCTACCACTGAGCCACACCCCCAGCCCCTCACTAGGGGATTCTAGGCAGGGGCTCTACCACTGAGCCACACCCCCAGCCCCTCACTGGAGGATTCTAGGCAGGGGCTCTACCACTGAGCCACGCCCCCAGCCCCTCACTGGGGATTCTAGGCAGATGATCTACCCTCAAGTTGTATCCAGAGTCCTCACTACTTTCTGTTTTGAAACATCTCTCACTAAGTTTCCCAGGTTTGCCTCAAACTTACTAGCTCAGGTTGGTCTTGAATCTCCTGCCTCAGCTTCTATAATAGCTGGAATGACCCACCTGCCTACCTACCCTACCCTCGTCTTTTCCTTGATGCCGCTTCCAGCTTGTGGTTTTGGCTATTTGTGTTTAGCCTCCAGCATTTCCCAAACTACATCATACTGTTCAAGGCCAAGAGCATCATGGGAAGATGTGGTCCAGTCTTCTCATGGAAGACCTGTGACATTCGTGCAAGAATCCCCTTTATTTGTGAGAAACCAAGACTTGGGAGGACTTATGACTTCCCTGCCATCCCAAAGGGAGGCTGTGACAGGGTTGGACCTGATTCCTTGGGATCGAGGAGAATACTGCTAGAGATGAGGCCTGCACCCAGTTCTGCACAATAATTTACATCCTTCACAGCTGGCGAAGGTTTGCAAGCACTGGGGTTCTGTGGGCAAGGATGGGACCAGAGAGCTAAGCAGAGCCTCTGCTCTCAGGGTATCCTCTGGCGCCGTTGGTAGCAGGCCCTGGTTAAGGAGCCACACATATTTTCCATTGTTTATTACTATGGGACTGTCACAGTTTCCAGGTTACCAAAGATGGGGACTTTGCATATACTCTGTTTCGACCAGATCCATTTCTGTGGCCTATCTGGCCAGCAGCCCTGTCTGCTAGGTTTCCACAGCCCAGGACGGTTCCTTCCATTCCCAAAATTAGTCCCTCGGGGACACTCCTTCCCTACCCCCACCTCAGTCCTATCTTCATATTGGTGGGAGATAAGATGGTCCGGGTCATGCCAGGAGGGGGTTTCCCTGGTACCTCTCTGAGTCCTAGAGATTCAGGAATGAGTGCGGAGCCTGGGGATGAGGGTTTGGATTGGTGTCCCCTCGGTACTTTGATGCTCCTTCTGCACTCCATGGAGCCTGACTCACACAGCGTTTGAGGACAATATGTAAGAAGGTACACGAACCTCTATCTCCACCAGACTCCATCTGCCCTCTCCTCCACCCCATAGGTGAAAGCTTCTACGAGCAGCACCTAAACTCCTAAAGAATGGCTGTCACCAGATACCAGCTCATCCTTAAGAGGGAGGGGACATCTCACAAGCTAGGGCCTCCTAAGAACCAGCAAAGTTTGGAAGGGACATCTTGGAGGCTGGCCCAACATCCAGGGACCAATGTAGACTGCCGCTTACTGACCTTGGCTCTTTGCCCCTTCTGCTCTTACTAAGACATATTCCCATGTGTGTGTGAAACAGGCCACCAGAGCAGAGCCCACCTCTGTCATGCCAGCGCCAGGGCCTGCAGGACAGCTGCTTATGGCCATGTCCCACCCAGGCATCCCAAGCCGAGCTGCTCAGTGATGTCCTCATCTGGCCCTGTCCTCTCTCCAAACCCTGGTTTCTGGATCTTTGCTGGACAGTCCTTCCCTTTCCACCCCCATATCCATGGGCATAACCATCTCCTCCTCTTCCTCCTTCCCCTCCTCCTCCCCCTCCTCTTCCAGGCTCCAGGCTATTCATTCCCCGGCTCAGCATCCCATACACACTAAACCCTGATTCATCCTTTATGCTCCCACATCTAGAATACCATTTCTGCCTTAGATTGGCCAATCTGGACTCATCCTTCGAGGCTCACCCCAATCCCTCTTCATCCCCAACACTCAGAAGCAATCCTTGACCCATGCCATACTCCCCACTCACTTCCACACATAGAGAGAGGGGAGTACCAGCTTAGGAGGGAGGAACAGTATACCAGGAGGAATGGCTGGTTTGGGACAGGGGCTTCTAGCCACTGGATGTATGTATGGCAGACACCCACCCTGGCTCAGTCCTTAAAACTTACAAGTCAGCCTTGACAAAGCCTTTTCCTTCAGTGTCAAACACTTTGAAGGCGTGCAGTATAGTCTCTTCTGGGTCCGTGCCTATAGGTAGCACACATAGGACAAGAAAGGGTAGTAAGGGCCACTCAGAAGTGGGCAGGAGTTAAGAGACTAGGAAGGTCTCCAACTCCTCCCAAACCACGCCCCCAGCCCCTCACTGGAGAATTCTAGTCAGGAGTCCTACCCCTGAGCCACAGCCCAGGACCAAATTTATTTTGATCACTCCTTTCCTCAAATCCACAAAAGCAACACAATCAGGACTACTCCAGCTGCATCATTACACAGCACATGCCCACCTGTCTCTGAGTGGCCCAATCTTGGAGACATCTCCAATGAGCTGCAGCCTCAGCCCCCAAGTCCAGAGATCTTTTTCTTCACTCATGGCCATTGTGCCTAACTTGAGTCACAAATGAGTCTCACCGTTGCTGCTTCCGCACCCCTGGAGCACTCAATAATATCAGTTTTGAGACCACAGACAAGTCACCTAACCTCACTGAGTTTTCGTTTCTTCACGTATGAGGTGGGAACAATTGTCAGAGAGTGAAGAGTAGAGTGAATGTTCTCGCAAGGAGTCTACGTGTTGTGGGGCAGGTTCTTCACAACTAAATGTATGTAGTCCACTTAGGTTTCTGCGAAACTTCTAAGCTCTCCAAATAGTTCCTATTGTACCACTTTTGTGGCTGTGAAGAACATTGTTATCAAAATAAACTATTCTGAGGCTGGAAGTGTGGCTCAGTGGTAGAGCCCCTGCCTAGAATCCCCCAGTGAGGGGCTGGGTCAGACCCTTATATGTCTCCTCTATCAGACTCCTGTCTACTGGGAAGGAGAGCACTGTCCCCTCTGAACAGGTGATGGGAGACAGTGCGCCCATCTCAGGTGGACTTAACAGCAGAATTGTGATCATCCCTAAGGTAGAGGGACTAGAAAGGTGCAGGGGGTTCTACTAATGGCTGGTTAGAGTCTCAGCCTCCAGGGCCACAGCCTCCCAATTCGATCAATGAGTTAAAGGCCCCTGTGTGTCTCTGAAGAGTCCTAGCAGCCAAGCTGGTCTGCAGTTGGCCCCCACCATCTTCCTAGGGACTAAGCCCTGGATTTGGTTAGCTCTGGGCTGTCTGTGGGACACTCACCTCAGCCAGCCACTCCCTGCCTTGTCCCCAGAGAGGGCCTCTGCTCTGCGGCCTGGAAGACTCATAAAAAAGCCCAGCGCAGTGGCTGCCTGCCATTGTGGGAAACCAGAGGATAGTCTTCTTGTCTCAATTAACTGCCATGATGGTGCCTGTCACAGCCCACTGCCCTCCCCACTGCCAGCTTCTCACGCAACCCTAGATAAGTTTGCATGACAGCCTCAGCTGGAGCCCCAGGCCTGGAACCCCAGCAAAGATGAGAACAAGCTGTAGTTCTAGGTCCCCAGCAGGCCCTCAGTCACCAGTCTCCTCATATGGAAAGCAGGCAGGCACAGTTAAAAGTGGTACTCCCTCCTGTTCACCCCCAATATACATGTCACATCAGGGCTGGAGACATCATTCTCTGGCTTTACTGATGAGCTATACCTTAAGCCCCTCACTGGGGGATTCTAGGCAGGTGCTCTACCACTGAGCCACGCCCACAGTCCCTCATTGTGGGATTCTACGCAGGGGCTTTACCACTGAGCCATGCCCCTAACCCTGAGTAGAATAGTCTAGGCAAAGCTCTACTACAATACCAAGGTACAGCAAGCATCAACCCACACATTATCACTCTTCCACCCTGTGATGGTAGCCAGATCTCAATCTTAAAGGCAAAGGGCAGCCACAGCCCAGGATTTCCCATTCAACCACAGAACCCTCAGGTTCAGGGATGTGTTTAAAGGGGAGCTCCCAGGGGGAAAGAGAGAAGGAAGAGAGCCATCTTCAAGGCCCAGGCCTGAGGCTATGTCTCAGGAGTGTGCAAAGTTAGAACTAGGTCTATTTAAATGCTCTTTTTTGGGATACCTGAGGCAGGTATCGTGAACTCATTGAGCCTCCTGACTCTTTATCCCTGAAATGAGCTCCCTGGTCCTTTCCCTGGGGACCGCAGTGACTCCACGATAGGACAAGGTAAGCAAACCCCTCTAGCAATGGGATCAGTCACAGTTGATCTCAGAAACCCCATTCTCTTTTAGCACCCCTCTGCCTTGCCCTCACCATCAGCAAAGACCAGAGAGACAGGGCTGGTAGGGAGAAGGAGGGAGGGTAGGAAGGGGGACTGGGAGTAGAAGGGGTGGGTGGGTGGGTGGGTGGGTGTTATCCTGACAGTGGGATTACAAGGGGGAGGCTTTACAGTGATCCAGTGTGCATGCAGGGTCCAGGACAGTGTACACAGCAGGGGACAGTGCCTGGGAACCCAAGCATGTCTCCATCTGTGGTTATGCAAACATGAGGGCCAAGCAGGTGAGTTATCTCCTTCCTGTTCCCAGTGCTCCCCCTAGGCCCTGGAGAACCTTGCTCACCCTTGAGTTTCTCCCCAAACATGGTCAGGAAGACTGTGAAGTTGATGGGCCCCGGAGCCTCCTTCACCATGGCTTCCAATTCCTCGTTCTTGACATTTATGCGACCTGGAGAGGGGGAGAGGGAGGGTGGAGGGACAAGGCCTGTAAGAAGCCAGGGAAGGTCCTGCTGTCTCTCCTGCTTCTATGGGCCAACTTGTCTCCACCTGGCCCTGTGCATCCATTAGGGTGACGTGGTAGAGACACTGGAGTCTACAGGCTAGCGGACCACCTTCCCCTCCTTCCTCTCCCCTTCTCAGGCTTCCTGGAAAGCAGAGCATGACTCTCTGGATCTCCCTCTCACAGGTTAAAAAATGAAACAAAAACAAACAAGCAAAAGCAAAAGGGAGGGAGGGAGGAGGAGGAAGCGGAAGAGGAAGGAGATGGAATTATAGGCACCTCTTTGACCTCTCACTACCCCAGGGCCATTACACAACATCAAAACAAACAAGCAAACAAACAAACAAACGTAAAAATGTCTTTCCCTAGCCACCAAGTCCTCTTGTCACATTGGAAACTTTCCCCTCCCTGGGCTTCCCAGTTCTCAAGCCCCTCACTGTGGCTCCCTTGGTCTACCCCTCTTCCCACCGCAATCCTTAGCTCTACCCGAAGAGCCAAGCTTCCGCCAGCTGATGCTTTACTCACCCAGTGCAGCAAAAGTGTCCCTCAGGTCCTCCTTGTCAATGAAGCCATCGCGGTTCTGGTCCATGATAGTGAAGGCCTGATGGAGACATTGGCTCTGAACCACCAGGGCCCACCCAGATCAACAGGTTCCTGCCCTTCTTCCCAGAATGTCCTTGGCTGTCTGCAGCCTTAGAAACCTCAACCTGGAGCCTGTGAGCGCCCAGGTCTCCAATTTAGTTTCGCGCGCACTGCATCCTGGGAACTGTAGTCTACCCTCTCTGAACCTCTATCCTGAGAGCTTTGGGACTTCACATTCATTCTCTCTCTTCAAGAGCACAGCGACGCAGAGAGAGAAACTGAGGCTCAGAGACGGAAACAGGGGCTCAAAAAGAGACACTGAATCTTGGAGATGGACATTGAGGTTCAGAAAGAGAAAGGCTTTTCCATGGGTCACACAGCGAGTACAGGCTCGGGTAGAGAGTAGTGGCACAAAGGCAGCCATGTGATCCTTGAATGATGACGGTGTGGGCAGCCACGGGTGGGCTCCTTGAATAACCTATGAATCCAGGTAATCCTCCTGTGATGGCCCATCTTTATTATTGTTAATTTGGCTAGATTTAGAATCACCATGGAAACCTCTCTGGGCATGTCTGTGAGGGGTTTTCTAGACTGGGGTGAGGTGGGAAAACCCACCTTAAGTGAGGGTGACACTATCCCACAGGCTGGGGTTTTGACTGAATGAAACAGAGACACAAGCTGAGTACCAGCGTTTACCTCTCTCTACTTCCTGCCCCTGGCTATGGGTGTGTGTGTGTGTGTGTGTGTGTGTGTGTGTGTGTGTGTCCAGCTTACATTCCTGCCCCTATGCCTTCCCCAACCCTCACAGACTGTAGAACTGTGAGTCAGAATTAGAGACGCCTTCCCTCCTTAAATCGCTTTTGTAAGGCACTTTCTTGCAGCAACAAGAAATCTAACTAATATAGACTCCCAGGGTCCCCAGGGTCTCCAGGGCCACCGACCAACCTCTTTAAACTCCTGAATCTGGGACTGGTCGAACATCGAGAAGACGTTGGAGCTGGCTGTGCCTTCTACTCTCTTGCGGGCTCTTCTGGGTGCCTGGGCACAAGAGGTAAAACCTGTAGCTGTTGCCTCTTTCAGAGATCCGCAGTCACCAGTGCCAGCCACGGGTCCCTAAACACCGTGGTCCAGGGTGCTTTGCCCGTCTTCCCCATACACATAGCAGCCGGCTGAAAGCACTGGGCAGAGTTTCACAAGTGTCAATTGGACAGGACCTAGAGTCACCATGGAGACAAACCTCTGGGCACCGCTGCAAGCGAGTTTCTAGATTAGTTAATTGAGGAGGGAAGACCCACCTAAGAGTGAGTGGCATCATCCCATGGGCTGGGGTCCTGAACTGAATAAAAAAGAGAGTGAGCTGAGTACCTGTGTTCTCTTCTTTCCGACTGTGGATGCAGTGTGGTAAGCCGCTTCACCCTCTTGCAGCCATGACAACCCCACCGGAAGCTGGGCTGTATCCTCGAACACTGAGCCAGAACAAACTCCTCCTTTATTTTACCTTGCTTTGGTAGGTTTTGTTTGTTTGTTTGTCACAGCACGAGAGAAGTAACTAACACTTGCTTTTCTCAGTTTAGGAGAGACGTCTGCAGAGGGTCCACTGTGCAGGGTGGGGGTGGGGCGGCTACTCATGACTCAGTCACGCACCCTGCCCAGGCCCCCGGTGCAGGTGGGGTCAGATGGGCTTTTTTCTATCCTCAACCCTTGTGTGGATCTCACACCAGTCACTATGCACTCTGATGAGACCTAGTCTTGTTGTCCAGCTGCTAAAAGCTTCCAGAATGTTCCTAGCATACTATCCCAGCTCTTAGTCCTGCAGTACTTGTTTCTAGACAGGATCTCAGAGCTCCCTGTCCACTCGTGTGGGTTCCTTCCCCACCCCAAATCCTCTTTGAGTTGCCTATTATCCCTAATATCTGGCCCATAGAGTGTGTGTGTGTATGTGTGTGTGTGTGTGTGTGTGTGTGTGTGTGTGTGTGTGTAGATTAGACGACAGATTTCAGGTGTTGGCTGTCTCCTTCCATCATGTGAGGGATCAGAGAGACTGACTATTGGATTCAGGTCATCAGACTTGGCAGCAAGCATAGTTTTCTGGCTGGACCATTTCTCAGTTACAGTTTTGAGACAAGATCTCTCGTTGGCCAGAGCTTACCTATTCAGCTAGGCTGGCTGGCTAGCATGCCTCTGTGACCCACTGCTGCTGTGTTCTCTGGGTTGGTATTTCCTCAGCACTGGGATTCCAAGCATGTGACACCATACCCACCTTTTTCCACCTGAGTGCTGGGGAATCAAACTCAGGACCTTATGTTCACAGAGCAAGCATGTTACCAACCCAGCTCTCTGCCCAGATCCTTAAAAGTGACTCTTAATGTCAGAAAGGAACAAAAGTCTGGGCCCGGGGTCCCTGCCAGACAGCAGCTATTGCCTAGTCCCCCTAGCTGGGGTTTCCCTAGCTTTGCTCCCACTTATCCTAGCACCTGTGTGGTCTCCCCACTCCCACCCCACTCTCCCTTTTCCCCAGGGCCCCTGGGCCCATGTCAGGAGCAACAACCTGACGACTTATAATTAGTTTTTACTGGGTGCTAGTCTTGAGTAATCCTTTGAAAGAGGCGGGTGGCTGGCAAAGAGGCCACACAAGGGATGCTCTAAGCCTAGGAAATATTTATAAATCCCTTCAGATATCATAAAGAAAAGAACTCCCCTGTGGAGTTCATCTCTCATAATTACATATACATTTCCCTCTGATTAATAAAAAATTATCACTTCCGTCAGCAGGATATTCCGCTAGTTCTCAGGGCTGTAGCACTGCCCCCCTACACACACACACACACACACACACACACACACATTTTCCACCCTGGCCTTTCAGGTCCACCTGGTCACAGGCCCTCCTGGAGGCTAAGAGCCCTGCAAAGCAGGAAGGGCTCACCTTTTATCTGGCTTGGAAGTTCAAGTTCATACTGCACCTTTGAAAGATAAGTTTTATTCTGAAGGAAATAGTCCAAGAAAGAAGGGGGTCACCCTGACCTGGATTTTCACCCTGGCTCTTGTGATAGGAAAGGTGGATCTCGTGACTGGGAAGACTGGGTTAGTGGGCAAGAGAGCTTCCTGAAGAAACAGGAAGACCTTACTTCAAATTCTCAGAACTCCCATAACAACCCAGGTGCATTTGCCCCCTAACTAACTCTAACGCTAGGGGAGGTGGAGACGGGCATAGATGGGGTTTGATCTGCTAGGTCAACACCAGGTTCAGTGAAAGACCCTGTCTCAAGAGAATATGGTGGCCAGTTATAGTTCAGGACAATTGACATCCTTCTATGGCCTCTGCATATGTATATGTACATGCATAAATGCACATACATACACACACACATGCACACACACACATGACTTTTATATTCCTTAAGTCTCTGTCTCCCTACTTATGTTAATTTTTATTTTTCTGATGACCAAATTTATTTTTTTCTTTTTGTTTATTTCCTTTACATCCCAAATACTGCCCCTTCCCAGTCACCCCCTCTCACAACCCATGCCCCCATCACTCCCTCCCCTTCTCCTATGAGAGGGTAGAGGCCCCTGGGTATCCCCGCACAACCTTTAGAGTCTCATGTAGCCCAGGCTGGCCTACAGACTCAGACTCATGATGTAGCTAAGGGTGATCTTGAGTATCTGATCCTCGTGTCTCCACCTTCCATGTGCAGGGGTGAAAGGCACGTGTCGTCATAGCTAGTGTATGCGGTGCTGAGGATGGACAGCAACGCCTCATGGATGCTGAGCAGGGGTTCTACTGACTAAGCCACACCCCAGACCTTCTTTATTTATAAAACCAGGAATAGTCCTTGCCTCTAAACATCAGAATGATTACAAGGTACCTGCTAGTCTCTAGTTAAAGCCTAGATCTAGTCCCTTCCTTAGGACGTCTTTGGGGAAAGAGCTTTTAGTCCTGTAGGAGATCGGGCATTAATGGAAAGTGATCAAAGGAGGGACAGGGGCTGAGTTACCAGGGGCTGGAACACAGGGGCAGGGCACAGTTGCAGGGCCTGAGAGGGACCTATACCTCTAGCACGTTGCAATACCAGCAACAGGAACCTCATCCTCTCAGTCAGAACAGAGCCCAGATTCTATGAAGCTGGGAAGGCCAGATCACGTTACTCTCCACTACCACCAACTCCCCTCTCCCAGGTACCTCTGCTGAATCAAAGAACCTCACTAAATCAGAACCCATGTGGATGAGAGGCTGGGTTGACAGCTCAGTCTGTAGAGTGATTGTCTTGCAAGCATGACAGCCAAAACCCATGTAAAAAGGCAGATGTTGGTGGCATGCGCCTATAACCCAAGTTCTGGGGAAGAGAGAACAGGGTCCCTAGGGCTCAGTGGGCAGCCAGGCTAGTCCACTTGGTAATCTCCAGCTAAGAGTGAAAGACCCTGTCTCAAAAACAAAACAACAAAACAAAACAAAACAAAAAACCCAATGTGGGTGGGCAGTGGTGGTGCACACCTTTAGTCCCAGTGTGGGAGGCAGGGGCATGGGGATCTCTGAACGTGAACTTGATCTACAGAGAGAGAGAGTTCCAGGAAAGCCAGGGCTACACAGAGAAATTCTGCTTTTAAAAAACAAACAAACAAATAAACAAAGAAACACCAAGATGAATGGCCCCGAAGAACATCGGAGGTCAAGTTCTGGCCTTTACACATGGGAGCACACACATGCGACTGCATCCAAACACACACCACATGCAAAAAGAAGTCACTTGGATGAGACTGGATACCCAACAGAGGCAACATGGGATGGACCAAGTTCGAATATCAAAGTCAGACAGACACTCCCCCCCCCCCATAGCCGCCCATTGAGGGAACCCGTGAAAGGAGCAAGGTCAAAGATGAGAAGGAAAAGTTGAGAATCACACATCAGCTTAAGGTCCAAAAGATGAGACTAGAGGCGAGGAAGGAGGTCAGGACTGAGTCTGGAGCTGGGAGAGGAGCAGGAAGAGGACCAAAGCCAGGGTGCTGGGCTCCATGGGGACTGTGGGGGTGCAGGGAAGGTGGTCCCAGCCTACCATGGTCTGGCGTGCTTTCGAGTGCTGTGGCAGGTCTGGGGACAGCTTGGGGTGGCTCTTTAAATAGTGCTCCTCCAAGCCAGGCACCATTCCCGGTCTAGACAACAGTTTGGAAGGTGACCAGGGACAAGATGAGGGGCATTCAAGTAGGGCATCTCCCCAGGGCTGTGGGGAGTGGGTGGCAAAGGCCACCAATGTGGAGACAGTCTAAGCCACGGGGATCTCCGACATCCCTAAGCCAACTGTTTTCTCTCTAGCCAAGGGACCACGGACCAGGAAGGGGGCAAGTGGCCAAGGACATGCCGAGTAAGTCAGTGTGATCAGCCAGCTGGCAAGATTTGGCCTTGGATGGGGGAGGGTCAGAGGGTCGAGGGCTGCTGGAAGCAAAGGCGCCACGGTAGCCTCAGACACTCAGAGCAAAGGTGACAACATCCTTAAGTTTCAGGGTTCTGGGTAGGACATCTCTGGGACAGTGATGTCACTACCTGTAATATGCTTTGGTCTGGCCCCAAGGTCTCTCAACCAACATGACTGCAGTCACCTTCTGGAATTCTATAACCTCTTTCCCTGCAAGTCTACAGAGAGTCACGTCCTTATATAGAGGATGTGGTATTTAGCCTAGAGCCTGGGGACTTATATGTGATTTTTTTTTTAATTGACTTCTGAGATGGGGATTGAACTCACAGGCTTCGGGTGTAGGAAAGAGCTCTGTTGCTGTCCCGCCCTTTGTCCTTCTCTAACACTTCTGAGCATGTGTAGTTGAAACTACACATGCAGGAACTGTGGCCACACAGTGTTCTGAGTACACACTGAAGTGCCATCCTTCTCCACCCCAGCCCAGGACCCCCTTTTGAACTTGAAAATGCACAATGTAAAGCCAGGACTGCTGATGGTGCATGTCTGATCCCACATTTGGGGCGGGAAGGCAGAAGGGTCTGGAGTTTAAGACCAGTGTGGGCTACTAGACTGATCTATTGGGCAGCCAGTGATGTACTTCAGTAGTACAGCATAGAGTCCTCAGCCAAGGGCCATGGTATGGCTCAATGCAGAAGACTTGATTAGCATGCACAAGGACGCAGGTTCAGTCCTCAGTACAACACACACACACACACACACACAGAGAGAGAGAGAGAGAGAGAGAGAGAGAGAGAGAGAGAGAGAGAGAGAACAAAAGAAATGCACAGAATAGTGTTGAGAAAGCAGAGAGACAAATGAGCCACATAGTTGATGAGGGAGAATTACAAAGGTTTTACACACACACACACACACACACACACACACACACACACACACACATCTCCTGGATGAGAATCTGCACAAATCCAAGAATTCTCCCTCTGAGCCAGGTGGAGCCCACACCTGCTGCCCACAGTCTCCTCAGGTGACCAGTGTGGTGCTAGCAGCCCCAGCTCAGCCTCAAAGGCAGACCAAGTCCATCCAGCCAAGTCGGCTGCTGCGTGGGAAACTACATGTGATCAGCTGCCAGAGCCAGAGGGCTTGGCTCAGGCCATGCAGCTGCGGGTCCCCAAGAGCTGGAGAGCTTAGCTGTCCCTGGAGCTGGCCTCAAGCCTGCAGGCCCTGGTACGGCTGATCCCTGACTTGAGGAGAGAGAATATGATACTAATCAAACGAAGAGTGGCTGACATTTATAAACCAGGTCACACCAGGTCTTTGGAGTCCGATTCAATCTCTCTCTCTCTCTCTCTCTCTCTCTCTCTCTTTCTTTCTCTCTCTCTCTTTTTCACAAACACACACACACACACACACACACACGTCTCATTGGGTAGTTCTGGCTGGCTGTCAACTCACTGTGTAGACCAGACTGGCCTTGAACTCATAGAGCACCAACTGCCTGTTCTCTGTCTCCCAAGTGCTAGGATTAAAGGCGTGCCCTACTATATCCTGGCAGAGTTCATCATTAACCCACTTTCCAAGTGACAAAATTGAGAGACCAGTGGGCTAAGTCACACATACGCTCCTTAGCTCCACTTCCTTCTACCAGCCATGGCGAGAGGCCCTTTCAAATGGATTAAGAAAAAAGCTTCTAGAAGATCCTATTTATATAAAACACTACTCTCCTTACACTTCCTTCTTAATCTTCTGGGACTAAAGATGACTCTGTCTTTCTCTGCTCTTCCACACTCCCAGCCCCTCCCTGGGGAATTCTGAGCAGGGGCTCTACCACTGAGCCACACCCCCAGCCCCTCACTGGAGGATTCTATGTAGGGGCTCTACCACTGAGCCACGCCCCCAGCCCCTCATTGGAGGATTCTAGGCAGGGGCTCTACCACTGAGCCACGCCCCTAACCCTGAGTGGAATCATATAGGCAAGGGCTCTAATACAGTACTGCTGATTGACACCACCTCCCCTGGCTGGGGAATGCTAAGCAAGTTCTCTAACACTGAGCATTACTTCCAACTCCTCACTGGCCTCCCATCCATACTGGAGGCCAGATCCCTCCGTGCCAATCTCAGAGAACCCCAAAGAGCCATGATTTATTCCACAGTCATTCAGTAGGTCCTGCCCACTGAAGGTGACCCTGGCTGAGGCAGAGGCGCTGGATGCCAAGCTTAGCCCACAACTGGCTGGCAGGTGGGTAGACAGGCTGTGTGACTATAGCAGCGCTTGCTCCTGTTTGAGAGACTACATGGCACAGGTGGATGCTCTCTGTGCCAGCTGCGGAGTAATGTCTTTCCTTGCCAGGTCATCTTGGTTCTGGGCTCAATGAGGGAGGCCGTGATGGCATCCGGACTCTAACTTTGAAAAGCCCAGCACAGTTCTGGGCAAGCAGTATGCTCACGGCCGGATCAGAGGAGTGCCACGAGAAATAACAGGGAACCTCCATCATAGTTAGAGTCTCACAAATGACAAGGAAGTATAGAAAGGCGTCTGGGGAATATTTGCCTCAAAGAATGACAGCTATTGCTCAGACGCGCCCAAGCCAGTTGGATGATCCTCCCTCTACCTTTCAACCCTCCTTCAATCCTCCCTCCTCCCTCTCCCTCCCTCCCGTGCGTGCGTGCGTGCGTGCGTGCGTGCGTGCGTGCGTGTGTGTGTGTGTGTGTGTGTGTGTGTGTGTGTGTGTGTGTGTTAAGGTCTGAGATCAACTGCAAGGGTTCCTCGGGAGCTGCTCACCTATTATTTTTACTCTCACTGGCTTTGAACTGGCCAACTGGACTAGGCAAGATGGCCAGCGAGCCCCAGGGAGCATCCTGCTTCTGCTTTCTCAGCACCGAGATTAACGTATGTTAGTTACCATGCTGACTTTTTCACAGGGTTCTGGGGACCAAATTCAAGTCTCCTGTTAGCATGGCAAGCATGGAATTATCTCCATACCCCCCTGCTAAATTCTTACCTGTAACCCCCCAAGGTCAACAAGCTACGCACCTTCAACTTCAGCCAACCCCGCTATGCTGACATTTCCTGTTCCTCAAAACCTTGCTCCTTTATGGTGGCACAGGACTGTCATCCTAAGCTATTTAGAAGACCGAGAAGGGGAGTCATGAGTTCAAGACCAGTTTGTGCTATAGGATAGTCTATGGGGAGTTGTCTTGTAGTGGGTTGGTCTGATTCTGCTTGTATTGTAATGATAAGTGTAGGTCCCCAAAACTGCTTGACCCCAGAGAGTCTGCACTAGATGCTAAGTGACCCTGCCCCTACTTAATTGTGATTGGTAATTAAAGATGCCAACAGCCAATAGCTGGGCAGAAAAGACATAGGTAGGGTTTCAGTTTCTCAGGCATGGGGACTAGAAGATGCAAAGAGGAGAAAGGAAAAGTTACCATAGGTTAGCTGAGTCATAAAAACATGGCCCTGAGGGCTGGCCTACTAGAGTTAAGTTAGTAAGTAATAAGAAATGGATTCTAACAGCATGAAGGGTAGGCAGCTGCCCAGCTATTGTGCTGCTTGGCTTATTGTAAATGTAAAGTGTGTGTGTGTGTGTGTGTGTGTGTGTGTGTGTGTGTGTGTGTGTGTTTATCAGGGAACACAATAACCAAGGATGGAGATTTAAAGCTCCGGGTCGAATATTAAATCATTTTTACTACATTGTCTTGATTATCAAATGATGTAAGAGTGCCCAGCCCACTGTGGGCGGTGCCATTTCGTAGGTAGGTGATTCTGGACTGGATAAGAAAGCTAGCTGAACATGAACCCGTGAGCAAGCCAGTGAGCAGCCTTGTTCCCTGGTTCCTGCCTCAGCTTCCTGCCTTGACTTCCCTCAGTGTTAAACTGTGACCTGGAAGTGTAAGCTAAATAAACCCTCCCTTCCCCAGTCGATACTGGTCAGAGTGTTTTATCTCAAAAACAGAAAGGAAGGCAGAAGAGCCCCATGAGCCAAGCTCTCACGTAGCTCAGGCTGTCTTTGAACTTGCTGTATAGCCAGGGATGACTTGATCCTCTAATCCTCCTGCCACCCCCTTCAGAGTGTTGGATGACCTGTGTGCACCACCGTATCTGTCTCTCTGATTCCTGTTTGGTGCCATATGAGAGCATGCCCCTTACGTGTTTCCATTATCACAGACAGGGGCCAGTCTCCTCGATGTCTTCCCTCCCCAATGGCTCTATATCCATCTGAATCTGCAAGGCACACTAAATCTTTTAAACTGATTCTGTCAGTTTGACGAGAAAAGTAACTCACACATTGTCCCTTGCCTTTCCTTGCCCCTATAACAAAGAGCTCACCACCCAAGCATGTTATGGAGACTACTCAGCTCAGCAGACATCCACCGACTACTGCCATGGAGAACCCACACTCAACGACCCCAGGGTTGTGAACATTTTTGTGACCTAGTTAAACAGTGCTGGTGGAGTTTATTTGCAAAATATTTGTTGAGAACATTCTGAGTGCTTGTCACCATGCCCTGTGTGGTAAATAACATCAGTGTGGCATTATTCTTTTTTTTTTTTTTTTTTTTTTTTGGTTTTTTTGAGACAGGGTTTCTCTGTATAGTCCTGGCTGTCCTGGAACTCACTTTGTAGACCAGGCTGACCTCAAACTCAGAAATCCGCCTGCCTCTGCTCCCCCCCCCCCCCAGTGCTGGGGATTAAAGGCGTGCACCACCACGCCTGGCTCAAATTATTTTTTCATGTGTATGGGTGTTGTCTCTGTATGTATGTCTGTATACCACTATGGGTGTCCAGTGCCTGAGCTGGCCAGAGGAGAGTTCAGATACCCTGGAACTGGAGTTAGACAATTATAAGCCAAAATGTGGTTGCTGGAACTGAACTTGGGTCCTCTGGAAGAGCAGCCAGTGCACTTAACCTCTGAGCCATCTCTCCAGCCCCAGCATTATTCTTATAACTAAGAGTAACAGGACCAGAAAGAGGTATCTAGCCATTCAGAGGTATCTCTATAGGTAGATGTTCCCACAATGGGCCTTGAATACAGAGGGGCATGGTGAGTTTTGTTTGTGGGATAGAAAGGAAAGGTAAGTTTTCTGACTATTTTAACATGCCTATAAAGATATGAAGTCATATAGCATGAGAGTTCATGGTCAAATGGGAGACACGGATCACAGAAGAGGAGCCTCCAAAGCCCATGGAAAGCCGGGTGTGGTGGTGTACCAGTAACCCTAGCACCCAAGAAGCTGAGGCAGGAGGGTCAGGAGTTCAAGGCCAGCCTAGGTTATATAGTCAGACCCCTGCCTTAAAAAAGAAACTGCAACAATAAATACCTGGCTGGGGAGATGACTCTGCCTGAGTTTGATCCCCACACAAACAAACCAGGCATGTGAGAGCACACGAGTTATTCCAGCTGGCAAGAGAGAGATGGGTAGATCCCTAGGACTTACTGGTCAGGCAGCCAGGCTGGATCAGCGAACTATAGGCCAAAGGAAAGGCCCTTTCTCTAAAAACAAGACACAGAGTTACTAAGGAAAGCAACCAAGGTTGACATCTGACCTCTGTACACGCACATGCACACCACACACACACACACACACACACACACACACACACACACAGACACGTGCGCGCTCGCATGTGATGCTAACAACACCCCACAAAGAACCCAGAGAAGAGTTTCCAGATCTGGCATCAAGCCTCCATTTCTTCTGGTTTTGACTACCTTAAGGGCTCAAAGGGATAGACTGAGCCTTCCCATTTCTCCTTAAGGCCATCAACCCACAGCTATTTTTACAGCAGGATGTCTGTGGCCACAGGTCCTTTGAACAGACCCTTCTTGCGTGTCTCTGTAGTATGTATATCCTGGCTTAGCCTGTCCTTGTGTGGCTGCAGCTATAAAACAGGCATGAAGCATTCTGGGAGACATTCTTCTGGTTTTGAAGGCTGCCTTGCCTATTCTAATGAGAGGAAGCTTCTTGCTGGGGACAAAGGGTGGCTGGGAAGGAGTGGGCACCAGAGTTTTTTTTTGGATAAAACCCAAAGCACCCTCCAATTGTCCTCAAAGCGTCTCCACCATTCCCTGGTAATTAAAGAGATGACAGATGCGAGCAGCCATTTCCTGTGGGGTGAAAGGAAGGTTGGGGGAGAAAGAAAGAAGGAATAATTGTCTATAAGTCGGTGTTCTGCCTGGAATATGAACTGTTAGACTGGGGTAGCTCCCGACCAGACTTAATCTTTGGCTCCTGCTCAGCTTCTGGCTGACAGGGAGCCCAGGTAGTCTCCTAGGGGTAGCCATAGGACTATGGGTGGTTTCTTCTCTGAATACACAACAGATCTGAAGCTCAGAGGTGGGTAGAGGGTCTGCTCTAGTTTCCTTTCTGTTGCGGTGACAAAACATTCTGATAAAACCAATTTTAGAGCTGGGCGTGGTGGCGTACACCTTTAATCCCAGCACTCAGGAGGCAGAGGCAGGCGGATTTCTGAGTTCGAGGCCAACCTGGTCTACAGAGTGAGTTCCAGGACAGCCAAGGCTATACAGAGAAACCCTGTCTCGAAAAACCAAAAAGCAAACAAACAAACAAACAAACAAACAAAAAAACCCAATTTTAGTTCATTTTATACTTTCAGGTCACAATCTATCATCAAGGGACCCCAGGACAGGAATTCAAGGCAGAAACCTAGAGATAGGCAGATAGATAGATAGATAGATAGATAGATAGATAGATAGATAGATAGTGTCTGACACATTTTTACAAGAACTCACAAGGGACAGAAGAGGACAGAAGTTACAGGGGGTTGTGAGCCAACCTACATGGGTTCTAGGTACAAACTCAGGTCCTCTAAAAGAGGCACTTAACCTACTGAACCATCTCTCTAAAACTTCAGCTAGCTTTATTATATATTCTGCAACCACTTGCCTAGGGAATGGCACCACCCACAGTGGCTGGGCCCTCCTATATCAGTTAATCAAGATCATCTCTCACAGACAAGTCCATGACTAACCAAGTCAAGGCAGTTACTCAGTTGGGGCTTTCCTTTTAGATGATGCTAAGCTGTGTCGAGTTGGCAATCAAACTAATCACAGAGTCAGAAAAGTGGTCATTCATGGCTTTTTGGTGCTTCCTGCAGAGCCAGCCCACTTTGATCCTTGGGCCATAGTGATTCCAAGGGAGCCATGCTCATCTTGGTTTGAGACTGTATTAGTTACTTCCATGTCAATATGACAAAATGCATGACAGAAATGTTTGGCTCACAATTTTAGAGGGATCCACACCATCATGCTGATGGGTGCAGTCCGCACACAATGGTGGGCCGGGAAGCATCTCTGCAAGACTGGACACAGGAGCCTGGGATAACTTCCAAGCCCAATCCCAAGCATGACCCTCTCTCTCCAGATGAGCCCCACCTTCTAAAAGTTTGACAGCCTCCCCGAACATACTCCCTGGTGGGGAACAAGCTTTCAAACATGTAAGCTATGAGGGAGGGTGCTGGCAGGATGAATGGAGGAACTGTGTAATCCAAACTGTAATAGTCATATTGCTATCAATGACCACACAGGATTTGTAGCCATGCCTTCTTTGTGTTTGTCTGTCTGTCCATCTATATGTCTTGAGTCGTCAGTACTTCCTATAAGCTGGCCTCCATTTCACTATATAGTGAAGGATGGCCTTGACCTCTTGGTCCTCCTGCCTCCAGTTCTTGAGTGCTGGGATTATAGATAGATGTGTGCCACCATTCCTGGGTTAGGAATGGTTGATGATCAAACCCAGTGCTTTGCGTGAGAGGCTTATGGTTTATAAGGAACCTCCATGGGCTGGCACATTGCTGGACCCTCTAGCAAAGCCACACGGTGACAAATGACCCAGTCTATGTTATTTATGAAGAAACTAAGATATATCAGCACATAAGGACTGGAACTTGTGTGTATCTCTCTTCATAATCAATCCATCCAGGGCCTCAGAGACCTGGGGTGTGGAGGGTATCTATACAGTTGGACCTCTCACAGATCATACTCAAGTGTCACTGCTCTGGGGACTGAAGCGATTACTCAGCAGGTAAAGGTGCTTGCCACCAAGCTTGATGGCCTGAGTTCAAATCCTGGGACCCATATGGTGAGAGTTGACTCCAAACAAGTTACCTTTGAATTTCCATACACACAAAATAAATAAATGTGAAAAGAAAAAATAATATCACTGCTTTGGTAACTATTTATGGTCATGTGAAGAACCATTCCACAGTGCATGCCTGCAATCCCAGCACCCTGGAGACTGGGGGAAGGAGGACTGAGAGTTCAAGGCCAGCCTATCTCAAACAAACAGACAGAATCAGCCCACAGCACAATGTGGGTATTTACAGGGGCTATGGGTCAGAAAATAAGAAATGGCTTGGAAAAGACAATGGGGGCTGGAGAGATGGGTCAGCGATTAAGAGCACTGACTGCTCTTCCAGAGGTCCTGAGTTCAATTCCCAGCAACCACATGGTAGCTCGCAACCATCTGTAATGGGATCTGATGCCCTCTTCTGGTGTGTCTGAGGATGGTAACGGTGTACTCACATATATTTAAAAAAGGACAACGGACATGAATGCACAGGAAGATAGGTGACAGTTACCTGCGGCGTCATATAGTTACTCCTCTTATTGATGTGTCAAACCCAGGAAAGAGAGACCGGACACTGGTGCTCAGCTCACTGTCTCCTTTTTATTCAGTTTAGGACACAAATCCGTGGAATGGTGCCACCCATATCCAGGTTGGGTCTTTCTACCTCAATTAACCCAATCCAGAAACTTCCTTAAAGACATGCCCTGATGCCTGTCCCTGTGATGATTCTAGATGCTGTCAAGTTGACAATCAACATCCACCATTACAGGCTAGATTATATACATCTAATGACTGGGCTGAAAAGATTCAAAGACACTGTAGGCTGACCAGGACGCTAGGGCTTGCACAACCTGACAATATGGCTGCCTCTTGGTAGTTAGACTCCTCCTATGGCGGCCTAGGATTGTAACACAAATGCCCTGGAAATAACATTGGACGCACCTAATGTCAGAAATCATACGGTGACACTTGACGCTTCTGACCTCTTTTGTTGGTAGATGTAGCGATGAAAGCCCAAGAAGGAAAACTGTGGCTAGCCTGGACTTGAATAACCTTTGAAAGTGAAGTTGGAGTACAGATCTGACAGGTCAGAGAGCAGAAATTCAGGACTCACCCACAGCCAAGCCAGCCCAGGAAGGACAGGAAACTACCACTTGTGGGACAGTTTGATGGCAATGACATCCTCCATGCTGTAGAGTCTACAGCCAAGAAAGATTGTGCTTCAATAGGGACCAGAGTGGGAAAGAGGGGTCTGGTCCTGGTGTGATTTAATTTTTTTTTTTTTTGAGACAGAATCACACTAAATTGCCCGGGTTGGTATCAATTCACTATGTAGCCCAGGCTGCCCCCGATCCCATAATCCTCCAGCTCCAGCCTCTCAAGTGCAGGGGCTTCAGGCCAGTGCCCCATGCTGTGCTCTGTAATTGCTTCAATCTGAAATACTCTCCTTCAGGCCTGTGGAGTATGTGCCTAGCATGTTCAGAACTCTGGGTTTGCCCCACCCCCAGCACCATGTACACCAGCCATGGTTGCACCCCAGTAACGATAGCTTTTGGGAGGTCGAGTCTGGAGGATTGGAAGTTCAAGGTCATCTCCCTCTACATTTCAATTTGGTCTACATGAAATCTTGTCTCCTTTCTTTTATTTTTTTCAAAATTTTTAATTTATTTTGTTTTGAAACAGGTCCCATTACACAGCCCTTGCTAGCTTGGAAAGTCCCTAACTCACAGAGAACGCTGTGTGTGCCTGTGTGTCAAAAAGACAATCTTAGATGTCACTCCTCAGGAGACTGCTTCCCTTGTTTTTTGAGACAATCTTATACTGGCCTGGAGTTTTCCCATTTGCCTGGGCTGGCTGCAACAAGCCCCAGGGATCCCCAGGGGCCCCCCACTACCCCACCTCTGCCTTCTCAGTGATAGGATTACAAACACCACCATGTCCAGCTTCTGTATGTGTGTGAGGACCAACCCAGCCCCAGCCCCCACCCTGCCCCCTCCCTCTGTGCGTGTAAGGCAAACACTGTACCAACTGAGCCTTCACCTAGTCTTGATTTGGGGGAATTTTTCAGACAGAGTCTCATTATGTAGTCCAGGTTGGCCTGAAACTCACATCGTCTAGTCCAGAATTCACAGCCCTCCCGCCTCATCCCCGCAAATGCTGAGAGGACGGGGATGTTCTGCCGGATCCAGGTCTCGACTCTTTCTCTTCCCCAAGAACCAGGTGGATCTCACTCCTTGGACAGACGGGGAAACTGAGGCCTGGAATATTCAAGGAGCCACAGTGTTCCTCGTGGAATTAAGCCTTCCCATCTCAAAATGGAGCTGAACAGCCCTGGACCTCAGGACGGTCCCTGTTACATCCTCCACACAGGGCGGCTCAGGCAGGCGGGGTCTGAGGCCTCCTGAAGGCCTACAGACTGCCAAACAGGCCCAATTTGCTTTACTAATGGGAGGTTTATGCTGCCCAAAGCCTCCTCCCACCCTCCCCCGAGGGCCCCCAGCTGACAGCCACTGAACTGAGCAAACTGTAATTATACTGAGCCACATCCGCCCTCCTGACTGAGCGATTTGCCAAGTTGCCAGGTATGGGGAAGCTTACACCCTAGGCTGGTTCTGGGGTGCGGCCAGCCACCCAGCCCCTTCACACCCACAGGTGAGACTCCTCTCCCCAGGTACAGACTCCTCCCTCAGCCTGACCTTAGGCCATTCCTTGAGCCTTGCTTCCTATCACAAGCTGGGGCCGAACAGGGGAGAGAAAAAAGTAGGAGCCATTTCCAGGAGGTCTGTCCTCAGCCCACAGCTTTTACCTCAGAACAGTTTTGGATTAATACAAAAATTGCAGAGACTCTAAGATTTCCTTGTCCCGGCCCTAGCTAGCTTCTCCTGGTTATTAACCTGGGGTTATTAACCTCAGCGGTACCCCAGAGTCACGCCCCCAGCCCCTCACTGGGGGATTCTAGACACGTGGTCTACCACTGAGTCACGCCCCCAGCCCCTCACTGGGGGATTCTAGACACGTGGTCTACCACTGAGCCACGCCCCCACCCCTCTTTTTACTTCTTGAGGCAGTTTTGCCTGGTGGCACAAGTCTTTCATCCCAGCTGCTCAGGAGGCTGAGGCAGGAGGAGCTCAGAATGAACTCCAGGCCCACAGAGTGAATTCAAGGTCACCCTGGGCAACTAGTGAGCCCCCAAAGGTAATTTCAGTCTTCACCCTCCATGCAGACAGAAACAAGATGATTAAATTATTGTCTGTGTCCTATAAAGGCATCACATGCTATTTCTAGAAAGGCACCGTCTTAGATAGCTTGCGTTGTTTGTGAATTCTATTGAGATGTGGAGCCGTACCATCTATCTTGGGACCAGGTGAGGGCTTTAAAGATAAAAGGCAAGTGCCCGATGGCGGTGGTGGCAACGTTTGGGGGGCGGGCAGGGACAATTGAAGCCATCACAGAATTATGAATCTCCTTTCTCAGGTTCCCACTTTGTTTATGCCATTCTTTTGGGTTGTCCTGCTACTCGTAGCCAAACACAATCTGAGAAAGAGACAGGGACAGAGAGACACAGACACACAGACAGACAGACAGACAGACAGACAGAACAAGTCCCCATGCCTGAACACAGACTAGAGGTCAGCCTCAAGTGCTGTTCCTCAGACGCCATCTACCTTGTTTTGTGCGTGGGAGAGGTGCTCATTCTTGTGGACACGTGGGAAGGCAGAAGTCAATGTCAGCTGCCTTCCTCTATGATCTCTGCCTTATGATTATAACCTTTCAAAATGTAAAGTTCAGTTATTTTACTTTTATGAGTATTTTTGCCTGTCCATATGTCTGTGTATCACATGAGTGCCTAGTGCCTGTAGAGGCCAGAAGGGGGCGCCCGATCCCCAGAACTGGAGTTAGGAACAGTTGTGAGCCACCATTGTAGATGCTGGGAACTGGACCTGGGCTCTCTGCAAAAGCAGCAAGCGCTTTTAACTGCTAAACCATCTCTCCAGCCCTGCTTTAAATTTCTTTTTAAGGTGTCTCTCACTGAACCTGGAGGTCACCCAAGTAGTCTAGAAAGGCTAGCCAGACAGCCCACCCTCACCACTGAGGGTATAGATGCAAGCTACATGCCCACCTGTTTATGTGAGCATTGGAAAGCTAAACTAAGGACCTCATAGTTCAGCTTGAGGTAGCTCCCCAACTTGGCTTTTGAAGTTGAGTCAATCGCTGAGACCAGGAACTTGCCAGGTCAACTGGACTAACTGGCCAGAGAGCTCCAGGATCCTGCCATCCCCATAACTGGGATTACAAACCTGTAAAACCATGTTCAGCATTTTATGTAGATTCTGGGGATCAGACTCAGGTCCTCATGCTTGCCAAGCACACACTTTACAGACGGCCATCTCCTCGGCCCCCAAAAACAATCCTCAATTAATCCCCAAACACAACCTTCAATTAATCAGAGTACTTCGGGGAACCTTCACCTAGGAGGACAAATTAAATGGCCTCTAGGGATTTCCAGCTACTGAATCCAGGGGGCGGGGGAACGACTCATCACTTCCTCCTGAGAAGGCTTACTACCAAGACTTACCTCAGCCTCTTGCCCAGCCCCCTATCAACACCCTAGTGCAGAGGCTGTACCCCCTACCTGGGCCCCACAGAGCCAACTTGCACAGCAATTCAACCTCAGGGTTCCACCCTCTCTGCTCTCTGGAGGAGCAAAGGTTCAACTTTCCGGAGAACGAGCAAGTGTCTCTGCTCAGCCTTGTTTACAGTTGTTGAACTATTTTCGTCAAATTAATTAAATACATGCTAAATCTTCTCCAATTTGTTGTGCAACAAATTAAAGATGCTAAGATCGTGAAACGCACACAAAACCTGTTTGTTCCGATAAATACCCACATGACAGCCCTGAGTCACGTGATCTGGAATCCGCTTCCAACTACCCACAACTGGGCAGAGTTCAGAACTCCCCCACAACTACCCTCCCACCCCGCGCCAGGGTTCCCAGGGAGTATCCATAGCTTCCCACTTCTCCGTGTGAGTGTGTTGTGCCTGCCTACGTTCCTGTGTATGTCTGTGTACTTCAGAGGATAGCTTCAGGTATTATTTCTCCTCAGCCACCATCCACCATTTTTTTTTTTTTTTTTTTTGAGACAAGGTCTCTCAGTGGCCTGGAACCTGTCAAGTAGACTAAGCTGTCTGGTTTTCGAGCCCCAGGGATCTGTCTGCCTGGCTCTGCCTCCTCAGTTCTGGGATTATAAGTGGGCTCCACCATAGTCAACTTTGGGGAGAGGGGCGTGTTAGGGTTTGGATTTGTTTTGTTTTGTTTTGTTTTGTCTGGAAGCAGATGGTCATTTCTGAAACAAGAATTCTCAAAATCTTGTAGCTCTGGCTGTCTAGGAACTCACTCTGTAGACCAGGCTGGCCTCTAACTCAAAGATCCATACCTGCCTCTGCTTCCTGAGTACTAGGATTAAAGGTGTGCCCTGTCATGGTTTTTTAAAAATCCAGTTTTTTTTTTTTTTTTTTAAAAAGTAAGGTCTAGGAATCAAACTCAAGTCTTTATGCTTTCAGAGGAATCACTTTGCCAAGAGAACCATCTCCCAGCTCCTGCAGTATTGACTCTTGATACACAGGACACTATCTTCTGGAAGCACAGAATATAGGTACCCAACCAAGCTCACACACCTTGGGATGCTAGCTGTCCATCTGTAGTTTGGGTAGGTGACCATTATACACTCAGAATTTTCTCTAGCTCTGGGCTCTTGTTCCAGGCAAGGCTTTAACTGAAGAAGTCACAGAAGCCCAAAGCATGGCCCTAGGAGTCCTCTGTGCTCTAGGATGTATGTCAACATGATTGGCTCCTTAAGTCAGCCCTCTATACGTATACTCGTGTATCCCCATTGTCCTACCCAAAAAAACCTTCTTTACTCTTGCAGGGGCTGGAGGGATAAAGATACCATAGGTGTCCCAATGAAAACTAAGTACAGAGAGTCCTACATGCACATGCCTGTATAGTCCATATTTAAAATTGTACAAATATTACACTATCAATTTTATAACAGTTATATATAAATAAATAATATTATACACATGTAATATATAATAAGACACTGTAAATAGTGAATTGTGCTGTAGGGCACCATTTGACTGTATTGTTGGACACATTTTATTGTTCAATCCTCTTTTCTCTAACCACTTTCTAGTCTTTAGTAATTATTATTCTACCTTTTCTTCTTTGAGGTCAATTTTTTTGTTTCTGTATGAGTAAGAATATGTAATATTTGTTTTTCTGTGTCTGAAAGCCATGTACTAACAAGGTCTGCAAATGACCCTATGCTTGGTTGTAGACCCTGTGGAGGTTTCTGGGCTCCAGCAGGTGCTCGGGTGTGTGGATCAACTGGAAGGAGAAAAGAAACAGAGAATGAAGAGTCACAGAGCATGGCGGCATATGCCTGTTCTATACCCAGCTAAACTAGCCAGCAATCCTAAGTTTCTGAGGGAGAAATGGGATGCACAGAAAAATGGCCCAGGAGTCGTACAAAGAGTAGTCCTAGATGACAGGATCCAGATTAGCAAAGAGGATAGGGGAGAGTAAAAAGCACTAAGAAAGAGTCCAGGGAAGATGAGGGATTCCATAGACTTGATAGTTTTCTCAATACATTAGAACAACTTAAGAGGCAATAAATGAAATCTGACCATGGTTGTGCACATCCTTAATCCCAGCACTTGGGAGGCAGAGGCAGAGGCAGGTAGATTTTTGAGTTTGAGGTCAGCCTGGTCTACATGGTGAGTTCCAGAATAGCCAGGGCTACCCAGAGAAACCCTGTCTCAAACAAACAAAATTAGAATCTTCCATAGAAATAAGAGCAGGGGGAAAAACACAACAACATCAAAACAAAAACCATGCATCTCCGACCACTGAGCTTCCCAGTGAACACTACTCATAATCATTGCAACAAACACTGTTTATTTCCAGTTTTCCTAATCTGCCCATAGATGTGGCTAGAGAAGGTCTAATTGATGTTAAAAGGGCAAGTATTTCCAACCTCAGCAATGGAAAAGTTCAAATGATGAATGTAGACAGGGAAAATGGAGGAAAAGTGGGCATAAGTGCAGCCCTCACTGATGTCTTTATTGTGGGCAGCATGGAGTTAACAGCTGAAGTCATTCCGGAGCCTTTAAAATTGGGGGGGCTGGAGAGATGGCTCAGTGGTTAAGAGGACTGACTGCTTTTCCAGAGGTCATGACTTCAGTTCCCAGCAACCACATGGTGGCTCACAACTCTCTATAATGGAATCAGATGCCCTCTTCTTCTATGAGCTACAGTGAACTCAAATACATTAAATAAATACATTTTTAAATGGGGGACTGCTAAAGAGATGGATCAGTGCTTAAGCATGCCTACTGATGTTCCAGAGGATCTGGATTCAAGTGTCAGCACCCACATCAGGCAGCTCTGGAACTATGACATCTGACATCTTCTGGCCTCCTCAGATACATGCACACGCACATACCCACACTTCACATAAATAAGAGAAGAAGAAGAAGAAGAAGAAGAAGAAGAAGAAGAAGAAGAAGAAGAAGAAGAAGAAGAAGAAGAAGAAGAAGAAGAAGAAGAAGAAAGAAGTCATCTTCTTTTGGGGCTGGAAGGATTGCTCAGTGATTAAGAGCACTGACTGCTCTTCCAAAGGTCCTGAGTTCAAATCCCAGCAACCACATAGTGGCTCACAACCATCCTTCTCTGACTCCCTCTTCTGGTGTGTCTGAAGACAGCTACAGCGTACTTACATATAATAATAAATAAATCTTTGGGCCAGAGGGAGCGTGCCAGAGCGAGCAGAGGTCCTAAGTTCAATTCCCAGCAATTACATGATGGCTCATAAACATCTGTACAGCTACAGTGTACTCATATACATATAATAAATAAATAAATAAATAAATAATTTTTTAAAACATCTTTTGAAGAAATGGTGGAGTGGTTATTTTGGAAGGGAGCCAGGAAGGAGAACTTAAGTTACATCCACAGTCCTCTGACCAGGAAGTCTCCAGGCCCCATGTTTTACCTTTCAATTGTAACAAAATCTCAGATACTAAAAAAAAAAAAAAAAAAAAAAAAACTTAGTTCAGCCTGACTCAGGGTTTCAGTCCATTGTTAGCTGGCTTCATTGTCTTGGGCCTGGGGCAAGGCAGAGCAGCAAGGTGAAAACTTGTTAAGACAGTGGTGTATAGTGCATGGAAGACAGGAAGCAGGAGGAGGAGCAAGGCGGGAGTGACAAGCCTATTGAAGATCCACCCTTAGTGACACACTTCCTCCGGCTGAGTCCCACCTCCCGAAGCTTCCTCATCTCTCGGTACATTGTTCCGACTTGGATTTTCTTTTTGTAAAGCCAGACCTGTGCCCCATAGAGACAGGAGACCACACTCTATTCATTGTTTCAAGATCCCCCAGGAATCCAGGCCCATCTTCCTACCCATTCTTCCACCTCTCTCTGGGTGTCTGGGTCTCTCTGCCTCTGTCTCTCTTTCTCCACCTCTCTCCTCCTCTCTTTCTGTACGTATGGGTGATTGTAGTCTCTCTGTGCATAGCTGCTTTTGTGTGTCCAAGTGCACATATGTGTACATGTGGGTGAAGGCCAGAGGAAACTGTTGGCTGTGATTTCTTTGATGTTGTCCACCCCGTGGATTCCTTCGTTTTTGTGTCTCATGTAGCTGAGGGCAGGCCTCAAATATACCCTGTAGCTAAGCATGACCTAAAACTTGTGATCCTTCTGCCTCCATCTCCCAAGTGCTAGAGTTAGTGGTATGAGTCAATATAGCTAATGTCTATGGTGCTAGGGATCCAACCCAGGACCTTGTGTGTGCTGGGCAGGCACTCTATCAATTTAGCTACCTGTCCACCTTATTTTATTAAGATGGGCCCTTTGCTGGCCTCAATCTCATCAAATTGGCTATTCTGACTGGCCAGTGGGACCTAAGTATATACTTACCTGTAAGCTCTGGGCTTACAAGCGTATATCAGCACACTTGGCTCTTTCAATGGGGATGAAATTTAGTTCCTTCTAATAAAAGCATGTTACACTTCACTGACAGCCATCTCCCCAGCCTCTTATCTGCCTAATTCTCACACATACATTTCTCCAGGTTCTCAAAGTCCTCACACTAATACAGAGATAGCAGAGAGGTGAGCTGGCTTTGGGGCAGTGGGCTATAACACTGTGCAAGTCACTAAAGCCATTTTCCTATAAAGTGACAAGCGTTTAGGTGGACTGAGCTGTTATCTGCAAACATCTACCGAAGAAGAGGATGTCACTGGGCTGTGATCTCTGTCCCAGATTGCTGAACAATGGGTGGATGGCTACAGGGAACTAGGTGTTCAAATCCAGAAGCCAGACATGAATTCCCTGACAGAAGAGGTGTGTGAGACAGAGACTGTTCTCATACCTGGGAGCGATGGAGCTTGATAGGATCCAGCATGGGATAAGAAATTTCCCCAATTGCCCCCCCCCCCCAAATCCTGAGAAAATAGGCTAAAAGCAATGATCTGGAGGGAAGAGGAAAACAGGTTCATGGCCAAAACAGGCTACCAAGATGGCAGTTATGGGCTCAGTGGTTCAAGAGGGAGATGAAGCTCTTATTTGTAGCAAAGGGGAAATGGAGATGTAGCCTAGACTGGATGAGGAAATAAATAACACCTGGGGAGAAGCCCAGATTCAAAAGGACCAATTCTTCTTTCCTACTAGTGAACTGCACTGATTCAGGGTACCACCCTGATTGTTCTGTTTAGAGAAAAACTCTGTATTCCCAGACTGGGCTCCCCTCTGCTTCCTGGCCTTTGGTGAATCTACAAAGTGCATGGAACATGCAGTTGCTCCCTAGCCCTGGCCTCTCCAAAGAACTAGAACAGTATTAGATACGTTGAGACCCACTGTGTCCAGCTGGAGAGATGGCTGGGTCAGTAATGCAGTTACTGCACAAGGATGAGGTTCTGAATTGGAAACCTCACCCCCATGTAAAAATGCCATGTAAAAATTTCTGCAGCACAGTCTAGCCGAATTGGTGAACTGACGGTTTGGTGAGAGATCCTGTCTCAAAATAATTAGAGAGTGGTAGACCTCTGTTCCCACCCATGAGAACATGTGCATATGCTGAACATACATGCACAAACATGCAAAAGAGGAGGGGGGAAGGGAAGGGGAGTGGAAAAGAAGGAAGGGAGGGGAAGGAGGGAGGAAATGGGGGAGACAAACAGAAATATAAAAAGACAGAGAGACTTGAGACTTCCTTTATGTCCCTTCTGGACGCCACTGTCTCCAACTTCAGGTTAGTTAATTATTACTCCCTTGATCTGAGAAGCCAACACAGGTACACTAGCAGTGTAAGCTGCACTCTGATCGAAACATGCCCAAATCTCCTGTTCTCCTGTGACTTCCTTTCTTCTCCAAAGAGTGTTGGGAACCTGGTATTCATTCACATGTGCTGGAGACTCATACATATGCACGGTGTCTAACGTGTTCCTCCCTGAGGGTTCCAGCCGATGCCTGCTCCGGAACTCAGTGGCTCTGCTTCCTCACCTCAGAGTTTATTTATTTGGATGTGGCAGGATTTGAAGGTGGGTGGGTGGGACCCGCATCTCTCTCGCTGGATGTGTAGAGGGCAAATGTTCTGAGAAGAAACAAAGGACTGAGTCAAGGTCTGCCTGTGTGCAGACTGCCTGCCACAGAAAAGGGACACCTAGGTCCCTGTCAGCTGAATAAAACTTCATTCCTCTCCTTCCTCCGCCATCCTCTTCATCTTCCCTTCTCTCCTCCATCTTCTCTTCCTCTTTCTTCTCCTTCTCAACCCAGGCTCCTGAATCTCCTGCCTCCATCTCCCACATTTAGGGACTACAGCTGTGCCACCCTACCATAGCCACACAGCAGTAAGTGACAGAGAAGTCCACAGGAGCCTTCATGACCATTGGTCTTCCAGCACCTTTTCAGTCTCCAAGTCTTTCCCTAGAATCCCCCAGTGAGGAGCTGGGGTATGACTTAATAGAGAGCCTGTCTGTCATCCCCCAGTGAGAGGGATAGAAGAAGGATTCAGTGGTAGAGCACCTTTGTGGCATGGGAGAGACCTTAGATTCAATTCCCAGCACTGAAAATACATACATACATACATACATACATACATACATACATACATACATACACATACATGAAAAGATTTCATCAGGGCCACTAAGTGTGATCACAATGTTCAACCCCCACAAGAAAGCAAGCAAGCAAACAAACAAACACAGTTTTGCTGCTGTCTTGCAGTGTACACCCTCTGTGTTTCCTTCCTCTCCACCTCAGTTTCCCCATTTGCAGAGTACAAATTCTAGCACCCACATTCCAGGACAGGACTAAGGATTCCAGACGGATCCCAGATCCTGATCCACTGTGTTGTTATTCCAGGCTCATGCTAGAAAGTCCCATCCATTCCCAGGACAGCGGTGCTGAGCCTGTCACCGCGCTGAGCCATCCTGAGATAATTTAAGAGGTCTGAGCCAGGGAACTGTCCCCAGGAACAACTGCTATGCCCCTTCTATGGCCACAGGATAGATCAACCTGCAGCTGGGCTGCAAGGACTCTTCTCCAGGGGTTGTCGCTAAAGATGTGCCTTGTATGCTCTCTCTCTCTCTCTCTCTCTCTCTCTCTCTCTCTCTCTCTCTCTCTCTCTCTTTCTCTCAGCCCGCCACTCTAAAAAATGACTCCCAGGCAAAGAAAGCAGACACTCTGAGCTATAAATATTTCAGGGCAGAATGAACGTCCTTCCCGAGCCTGGCTTGCAGTATATATTATTTATAAAACCATAACTTGAGTTGAAAGGTAGTGGGTAGGAAAAAAAAATTGACAATCTCCAGTCAGATTCAATGGGAAGTGGGAGGGCAGAGATGAGTGACTAAGCTGTACAAGGTCACGGGAGGTCATCTGGTCACACCCACCCTGGCTCCTGCTTCTTCCAAAGGTGGCTGGCTGGAGGGACAATGAAAAAGTGCCCTGGATGTTGGCAAAGAGTCAGGTCAAACAAGCAAGATCCAGCTTGCTTCTCAAGATTGTCAGTGAGTCTTCCAACACACACCGATGGAGAGAAAAAGGAATCTTGTGTGGGGCGGTGTGTGTAGAAACCAGAAGTCAATGTTGCTGTTCTCCTCAATGACTCTGCACATTATTATTATTATTTTATAACATTTTATTGCCTTTTTATTTATTTTGTATGCATGCCAGAGCACGAGATGTGGAGGTCAGAGGACCACTCTCAGATGTCAGCTCTCTTTTTCCCAAATTTGACTTAGGAATCAAACTTCTGTCACCGGTGGGTTTACCTGCTGAGCCCTCCACTTTATTTTGTGTGACAGGGTCTCTCGCTGAACCTGGGACTCACCGATTGCCTGATCCAGCTGCTCATTAAGTCCCATGGTGTTGCTCTGTCTCTCATCCCCCACGACACTGGCGTTACAGGCTTACATGGGTGCTCAGGATTTGAACTCAGGCCCTTGTGCTTAAGAAAAGAAGTATTTCCTCCAACTTGCTAATAAAGATGAGGGCTTGCTGTGAGGGAGCAAGCTAAGAAAGCTGCCCCCAAGGCCATTGTGTGAGCCCGTTTCCACACCCTGCCCTCTACCCACTAAAACAAATAAGGAGAAAATACTGGATGAGTTAATTTGCTAAAATAGACCCAAATGAAATAGCTGATTACATTTTTCCCCAAAGGAAACTTGAGTTAATTTGGCCGGTGACTTGTTGCCTGGCTGCCAGTCCCAACACACACACAGGAGGGGGTGTGGAAATGGGAGGGAATCAACAGGGACCAGCACAGTCAGGCAGCTGTCTGTGACATCCCAGAGGCCACATTCCCAACTGTGAAATGGACGAATGACAACATACGCTCAGTGACACCCCCCTGCCAGCTGCTGTACACGCTGAGACGTTTCTATTGCTTTCTGTCCAGAAATAAAGCAAGAGTCACACAAGTCATTGATGTCCACAGCTAATGCCTGTGGGGGTGCACACCTGGAATCCTAGCTGATGCTCACGTGTGAGGGTCAGGAGTTCAAGGCCAGCCTGGAGGACACAGTGAGACACAAAACATGGAAAAAGAAAAGGCAGGAAGTATGGGGAGAGAAGAAAGGAATGAGAAAGGAAAGAAAAGAGGAGAAAAGAAAGAGGGATAAAGAAGAAATGGGAGGGAGGAAAGGAAAGAGAAGAAAGGGAAGAAAAGAGGGAGAAGAGAGTGGGGATAGGATAGTCTGGGACTGCCGCTTACTTGGCACAGTGCTTGTCTGGTATGCAGGAAGCCCCGGGAGTCACTCCCAGCCCTGTATAAGCCACGTGTGATAGAACATGCCTGTAACCTCCTCAGGGTAGAGGCAGGAGAATCACAAGTTCATGGTCATCTTTGACTCCAGGGCAAGTTGGACGCCAGCCAGCCTGGGCTACATTGAGACCTTGTCTCTAAATTGAACGAAGAATGAAGGAGGGAAGGAGGAAGACGGGCGCTGTAGAAGGCAGGCCTGGGTGCCCTCGGTGCCTATGGACTGTGGTCAGACATATAAAGTGGCCCTATGGAATCTTCTGGACTAATTCCTTCTGGCCAGGAGTTGATGTGTCCCAGGAGGTCTCATCTGGCCTTAGGAATCATCTCACTTGCTCTGCAAGCGGGTCACTTATTACTGTTGCAGTCCCCTCTCCTATGTAGGCTCTACCCCATGTCCCAAGCAGATCCAAGGCCCCATGATCCCCACCTGCTGCCAAGACACCACTTGAGCCCAGATCTACTTTCCTTCACAGCCCATCTCTCTGACACCCCACCCCCTAGAGGGAAGCTTCTCCCAGCAGCTGTCCCAGCTGGGCTCTGGTCCCTGCTGAGCCTCTCCTATTTTCACATCCCCTCCTCTGCCCAATAAAACAAATAAGAAGGAAATACTAGACAAGTTAATTTGCTAAAATGGACCCAAATGAAATAGCTGATTACATTTTTTCCCCAAAGGAAACTAGAGTTAATTTGGCCGGTGACTTGTGCCAGGCTGCCAGTCCCAACACACACACACATCCAAACAGGGCTCCTCCCAGGGCCAGTTGGCAGCTGCCCTGCCCCATAGAGGCCACAGTCATCACCCAATGGGAGGTGAAGGTGGGGTGTGGAAGGCAGAAGTGCCCTGGGGGAATACTTTTAAAGGTGCATGCATGTCCTGCACTGAAAATGTAGGCATACACATGCATGCACACATTGGCTTGCACAGACAAGCTCACAGTGCACACACCCAAACAAACACATGCTCACAAACACACTCATGCATGGACATGCTCAGAGTCATTCATCCAAGCACACACATCAAAGTATGCACACATCCACACATGCACACACCCATGCAGTCATGCTTGTGCACAATCTCCAATGCACACACCCAGAGCATGCACACACTCCAAATACAAACACACTCATGCACACAGTGCAAGAGTACACACACACAAGCACATGCAAACTCATGAATACACACCCTCATGTTTGCACACATTCAAAGCACACAAACACGGGCACATGCATCCTCATGCCTGGACACACAAGGCATGCATAAAACAAGCTATTTAATTCCCATGCATCCACACACACTCAAAGCATGCTACATCAGTTCACACCCCCCCAGAGCATGCACACATGCGCACATGTACTGCCCAGCACTCGCATACATAAAGCGTGCACATAGGCACACATGTATGTTTTACACACCCACATACATGCATGGATGTGTTTCACAACTGCACTCCCGGTGAGGGCACTTGACGGGATGACTCAGTGGTCACATCTGCAGACCGACGCTGCTGAACCCATAAGTTACTCATTACTGGGGCTGGGGAGATAGCTCGGTAAAGTGCTGGCCACAAAATCGTGAAGACCAGGATTTGATCCCAGAACCCATGTAAAAAAGCCAACTGTTGTGACGCTCGTTACTAATCCCAGCGCTGGGAGCCGGAGGCAGGCGGGCATGTGCTGGCCAGGCAGCCCAGACAAACCCATCAACTGTAGGCCAGTGAGAGACACCGCCTCAAAAATAAGACAGACATTGTCCTGAAGACTAAAACCTGAGGCTGACCCCACAAGCACTCAAGTGTGCACCTTTGCACATGAACATCACACAAACACATACCCCAAATCCACAGGCATACATCCAGGCAAAGCACTCAAACACATTAAGTTAAAGTTTGAGAAATTAAATATAGATATAATCTTTTAAAAAAATTTTTTTAAAGTAAAGACCATACTGAAAGGAAGCTGCACAGCTTCGTCTTCATGGTCCCCACCGGAGCACCTCACACTTCCAAACTGACATCACAAAGCAGGGGAGCCCTTCAAGTCCTCTCATCAAGAGGGGGCCTCAAAGACGTTTTCAGCCCTTCCTTGGATTCACCTGTGAGCCCAAGAAGGGGTGCCAAGTGTAAAAAGCAGGTGTTCCTCAAATCCCACAAGCACAGGGACTGCAGTCACATACCTCTAGGAAGAGGTGCATTTATATCCACAGGCACATAGTAAACAAAGGTCCACAAGTACACAGAGAGACACACTCATACAGACAGACAGACAGACACACACGTGGCCACACATACAGACACACACATACAGATAGACAGACAGACACACATGTCCACACATACACACACTCTCACATACAGACAGACACACTTACACATAGCCACAATATAGACACACACATACATATACACAGCCACACATATACACACTCACATACAGATATACCCACACAAAGATGCACACTCATAGCCACACAGACAGACACATACAGATACACACACACACACATGGACATACACAATCATACACATAGCCACACACACACACATAGACAGCAATTCATTCACACACTTACACGCAAACAGATACATACTTGAAAGCCAACATTCATTCACACAGAGTCACCCCCATGCAGTGAAATACATTCACACACAACAGACACACAGACATACATGCGAACACACTAATACCCCAATTCACACACACAGACATTCCCTGAGTCATTTCTTCTTGTTTTTCTCCTCCTCCTCCTTCCTCTTCCCCCTCCCCCTCCTCCCTCTTCCTCCTCCTCCTCCTCATTGTTTCTCCCCCTCATCTCATTTGTACTAAGTCTCACATAGCCCAGGCTATCCTTGAATTCATTATGCAGCCAAGAATGGCTTTGAATTTCTGATTCTCCTGCCTCTACCTCCTGGGTGTTAGGATTACAAATGTACACCAATGCCTAGATGCCCATAGTTTGTCTTAAAGGATACTCTATACTAGGAAGTTGAGAACAGAACAACCACCACATGGACCCAAAAACCCAGGTTGGGCCAAAAGCAGGCTGAGGCTAAGGTCGAGGCTACAGCCAAAGTCTAGCTAGCACTTGCCACTGCGCCACCCACTTTCTCCTTGTTTTGGCCTCTAAGTGTCAGGAGCCCAGGGAGGGATCCAGACTCCCATCTCTCCTTTGCTGCTCTCTTTCTGACGACCAAGAAACGGGAAGTTAGACCGGTTTCCACAAACACCACTAGGTGGCGCTCCGCTAACGAAGATCTGAATGGACCGCACGGCCAGCTCATCCAGACGATGGCTGACTTCCTGCCTGCAGATGTTCACTCCATCTAAGTCACAGTGCCCCAGGTCCTCAATCCCTGTGTATCCCAGCCTCGGCTTCCACTTAAGGCCTGAGGCAGATAAATGGGAGAGGGGACAAGGTTAGCTTATGGCTGCTCCCACCCAAGTGGTTCAGATCCACTCTGCCTCCCTAGTTTCTAGAACGGAACAGAGGCAGGGTCAGGACGGGCTCACTGATAGAGCCGCCACCTACAAACACCTAGTGAGGGGCTGGGAGCCTGGCTCAATAGCAGAGCACCTGCAAAGTCCTGGATCCTAACTCCAGCACCAAAACTTAGTGAGTTAATTAAATTAAAAGTGCGATGATAGAGCCAGGCATGGTGGCAGCTGACTATAATCCTAGCAGCACTCGGGAGGTTGAAGTGGGCAGAAATTGGATTTTAAGGGCAACCTGAGCTGTGGTGAGATAAAGGTTCAGTAAGCAATAGTGACTCAGTTTCCCTCTTTCAATTCCCCTGGGACAGCACTACCTAGCATTTATCTTTGCCCTCTCAGTTTGGGGGTGATGGTTTCAAAGCCCAAAGAGAGATGGGAAGACCCATGCTCTTCACTATACCCAAACTAAAGGGTCAGAGGCCCAGGTCCACCACTGAGCTGGCCCCATGCAAGGGAGCAGTTTTAATTTACTGCTTGTCACTCCAGGATCCATCCATCATCCCTTCCTCCAGGAAGGCTTTCATGACTGACTCCTAAGTAAAGACTCCACTGGATCTTGGGCAAGCCTGTGACATGTCAGACACTGGTGTGATTAGAAAGGCCTTTAGGGTAGGTGATGAAAATTGGAAAATACCCTAAGAGAGATAGGTTTCATCTCATCTCATGAACCTCACTGGCTCAGAGAGGTCAAGTGACTGATAGAATATCACACAGCAGAAACAACACATAACGTGAGGTTGAGTGAAAGAAAGAGGAAGAGGAGGGAAAGAGGACTAAAATTAAGAAAACACATATACGAACACATGTATACACACGCACATACACTCCTTAGAATAGTCCAGATGGCACCTTTAGTTTGTATCAAATGTTATCTACTTCTATAAGACTCAGTCCTAGGGCCTGCCACCCTGCCATATTAGCCTTAAGTAATAGACAGAGTGCAGTAATACAGTCACCAGAACAATGGCAGCAGTGATGAATGTCCCTGTGTGTGTAGAGGTCAGCAGGGCTGGGTCAGGCTGGGTTAGCAGGGCTGGGTCAGCTCAGGCAGCCTCCCCATGCCCAATGCCTGCAGTCCCTGGACTCAGGCTGAGAGTCCTAGGGCAAAGGGCAGATCCAGATGGAAACCCCAGGAAGGCACAGAGGCAGGAGTGAGCTCTGCACTGGCCTTGGGAGTCTGTGTCCTTGCCCCTGGGCAGCTCTTGGTCGGTCCTGCTTGGAGCTTCATTCATACAAGGTGAGCTTGCCTGTGAGCAGCAGAGAGTGGAGAGGGCGTAGAGATATAAACAGAGAGGCATGTTCCCACTGTGAGGACCACCCAGGGATTTGCGTCAGGCCCCTCATTCTCCCGTTCCTTCCCTCTCCCCTTCCTTTCTTTTCTCAGTGCAGGTCACTACTCATTTACCCAGAGTGGCAGCATCTTCCTCCTCCTCACCCCACAAACCAGCCAGACCAGCCACGAAGCCGGCCAGTGCCGAGGCCAGTCCCTCAGGTGCCAGGTTACGCAGCGTGTATCACAAGACAGCTGAGCTCTTTGCTTTCCCTTCCAGAAGCCTGGAAAAGGTGCCAGTCCCAGCTCCCAGCCCCCTTGACATCTGCCACATGGGTGACTGGTGCCAAGCATCCCTGGACAAGACAATATCTCAAGACTCTCCTTGGGCCAGGTGTGGTGGCACACGCTGTTAATCCCAGTACTTGGGAGGCAGAGGCAAGCAGAGCTCTGAATTTGAGGCCAGCCTGGTCTACATAGTGAGTTCCAGGACAGCCAGGACTACACAGAGAAACCCTGTCTCTAAATAAATAAATAAATAAATAAGCCAGGACTACACAGAGAAACCCTGTCTCTAAATAAATAAATAAATTGAAAAGTCTTCATGGAGTCTCTCATAGACCGTTTGTTCAAAGGTTGATGGTTTCTGGGGTTCCGCACAGCAGATCACGGCAGCAAGCCTGAAGTTCCCACGAATCACGCTATCAGGTCCCAGGCAGCCCCAAGCAAGATTCAGATGACACCAGCATACAATTGACCTAATTCAGACACAGGCTATATCACAGCTGGCCCTTGAGCCTTCCCAGGGGACAGGCTTTGTTGAACTGTGTGTATGACTGCAAAAGGGATGTCCAACTTGCTTGCATGAAATGACTACTATAAAATTAATCAAATAGTTAATTAGCTAAATTAATTAATTAAAATAAAGTGTGACTCAAGTTCAGCCTCCAACTTACCTGAAGTCTGGGCAGACCTGAAATATGATCCTCCTGCCTCAGCCTCCTGAGTGCTAGGATTAGAGGTGTCACCTAGCCCAAAATTTTTATTTCAGCCAAACCCATACTCTGTGTCTCTTTGCCCTTGAAGTCACCCTCTCCTCACCCACCAGATGAATCAACAGAGTGCCCAGGACCCAAGTGTTAGTAAAACTTTCAAAGCTATCCAGTCAGCAGGCCACTCTTTTGGCAGTATGCATTGGTTTTGGTGATGCTAACTCAAGGAAACCCAGGGCCTTGTACGGGCTAGATCTCTGAGCCATGCCCCCAGCCCCTCCCTGGGGGATTCTAGGCAGGTGCTCTACCACTAAGCCACGCCCCCAGACCCTCACTGGGGGATTCTAGGCAGGGGCTCTACCACTGAGCCATGCCCCCAGCCCCTCCCTGGGGGATTCTAGGCAGGTGCTCTACCACTAAGCCACGCCCCCAGACCCTCACTGGGGGATTCTAGGCAGGGGCTCTACCACTGAGCCATGCCCCCAGCCCCTCACTGGGGGATTCTTGGCATGTGCACTGACTTATACATCCCTCTAAAAAAGAAGTCCTTATTAAGGGAGACCTGTAGCTGATACCACAATGTATGCACACCTTCCCAGTCCCATTTTTCTGCCTGTTCCCTTCACAGAATCTATAGATGGGATAGCCTTGGGACTCATAGACACCCCATCGGCACAGGTACACTGTCTTGCCAGCTTCCCTGAGCCCCACCACCTCCTAGGTAATTGGAAGCTCACTACACAGGGACTGTTTCAAGTCCAGCCTGCATCCCAAGCCAAGGACTAGAAGGCAGGCGCAGGGGACGCCACTGAGTGCCTACTCCGGGCTGGACTGTGACTTTTAGTGTGTGCTCAGCAGAACTCTCTACGAGAGTAATCAGGGGTAGAAGCAGAGAATATAAAGTGGGGGCTGGGTGTATGGGGAGGACAGGGCAGCTCTTAGGGAATCCTATCTCTGACCCTGACTGTTCCTTTACCCCCACAGCTCCCTGTGCCTCCTTCAGATCTTTCTGTGACAAAGGATGACTTCAACCAGAGCCTGATCCTTTCTCACCTCAGAACTCAGGCTTAGAAGCCACTCTAACATCAAGGCATATTTTCTGTTCCCTTCTGTTCCCTCTGTTTTCTCCACCCAATTCCTCTCCTCCCTCTCCCCAAACCATCTTACCCTGTAGCCCAGGCTGGCCCTAAACCCTTCATCCTAGGATTACAGCTGTATCTTGTTCTGACGCCCAGCTTGGATTTTCTTTCATTTGAAACTTTCTTACTTTTGAAAATATAAAGAGCAAAAATGTGGCTAGGAGTGCTGGCCACAGGTCTGTGATCACAGCACTTTAGAGACAGGGGCAAGAGGAGCAGGAGTCAGGCTAGATTCCACTGTGTAGTGAGTTCAAGGCCAACATGGACTACATAAGAAAGGAAAGGGGCTGGAGAGGTGGCTCAGGAGTTAAGAGCAAGTTTGCTAATTGTTCTTGCAGAGGTCCTGGGTTCAATTCCCATCACCCACAAGGCACCTCAGAACTGAGTAACTCCAGATCCAAGGGATTCGATACCCACTTCTGACCTCCTTGGGCGCCAGGTATGCACATGGTGCACAGACATACATTCAGGCAAACATACGTGCAAAATAATAAAATACATCTTTAAAACCTTTTCTTTTATATAAAGAAAGAATAAAAGGAGGGGGAAAAAGAGGGAATATAGGGAAAAAGTCTTGATAGGTAAAATACTTTTCCTGCAAGCATGAAGATTGGAGCCAAGACTCTCAGAACCTACATCAAAGTGGGGAAGCCTGGTGTCCACCTGTGAACACGAAAAGGAACAGGGAGATCCCTGGGCAAGCTTGTTAGCTGGACATGGCAGAATCAGGGAGCTCTGAGCTCAGTGAGAGACCCCACCTCTAGAAACAACAGACAATAGAAGACACCTGAGATCAACTTTGGGGTTCCCACATGCACTCTGATACACACACACACACACACACACGCACACACAAACACACACACACACTATATATATATATATATATATATATATATATATATATATATATATATATACACACACACACACACATATACATACCACACACATACATACACACAAAACACACACTCACACATATGCACACACATACGCACACACATTCTAGTTAAAAGGAAAACCCAGAAATTAAACCCTAAACAATACTTCCTTGTCTATAGCCTGTCTGCTAATTTATCTGTTTGTTATGTTTGAGTTCCAGCTGTTTGGGGTTCCCAGAGAGAAGAACCTGTCCTCACCATCCCCACCTGTTCAGGCTGTTCTGTCCAAGGGACTTCAAACAACTAGCGACATCACATCCACAGTCAAGAGCAGAGAGAAATGAATGTATGCTTGCTCACTTGCTTGTTCGCTTGCTGTGCTTATCTGGATTTCTCTGCTCTTGTACAGTTCACGAACCCCTGTGGAAGGAATGGTGCTGCCCACAGTGTGCACGTTAATTCATTTAATTAAGATAATCCCTCCTGGACATGCTTACAGGCCCCAAAGAAGACAACCCTTTATTGAGACTCACTTCCCAATAGATGACTAAAGCTAGCCATCATGATGGCCAGGGCTCTGCTCCTGTGGCTTCTGATGTCAAATTGGGTCTGGTGATTGTCATGTGTGAATGCTTAAGAGAAGATAAATCACTCACTCTTTCATTCATTCAATAATGCCCTGGAGGGCGTGTGGTTAAGAGCATGTACTGCTCTTTCAGAGGACCTGAGTTTGGTCCCAATCACCAACATCAAGTTGGTTCCCAACCATCTGTAATTCTAGCTCCAGGAGATCTGATGGATTCTCCTGGTCTCTGAGGGCACCAGTAAAAAATAACAAAACAGCAATAGCCCGGTAACAGGCAGGACGCAAGGCTCCAGAGGCATGTGGGAATCTAAGTCAACGTGCCTGTTGGCCCTTATGCGAGGGAACAGACGTGCAGGTAAGGACATAGGCCATTGTAGCCCAGAGCCACATAGCATCCCGCAGGGCAGGAAGGATGCTTTGGGCTGCACGGAGCGAGTCTGACTCAACCAGAAGTCAGAAAAGGCTTACGAGCAAAGGGATCTCAGAACTGTCACCTTGAGCGTTAGCCAGGAGAACAGGCTTCATGGGAAACGGGGTCCCTCTAGGGCAAAGAGAATATGCAAATGAGAGCTCAAGCTAGTGGCCTGGAGCAAAAGGAGGGATGGTCAGCTCCATCAGCAACCAGCTTCTGCAGAGCCCAATCTAGGGTCACAATGACATGGGTTGTACCTTGGGACAAAATGTCAGCTCAAGATCTGGTCTTTTATCTCCACGTCCCCTGGTGTCGTCAAACCTGGGGAAGCAGCTCTCTGAGATGAAGATTCCTTCCTATCATCCTCCCTAAACACTTCAGAGACTTGGACACTCTATCAAGTTGATTTAAAAATCATTTTGGCTTTTGCATTGTTGACATTTATTGTTTGACTTGAGTGGCGTCTTAGTGAGGGTTTCTATTGCTGCAACAGAACATCACACCCAAAAAGCAAGTTGGGGAGGAAAGGGTCTATTTGGCTTATACTTCACATTACTGTTCATCACCAAAAGGAAGTCAGGACAGGACTCAAGCAGGGCAGGAACCTGGAGGCAGGAGCTGAGGCAGAGGCCATGGGGATGCTGCTTACTGGCTTGCTCAGCATGGCTGCTTTCTCAGAGAACCCAGGACCCTCCAGCAGAGGGATGGCCCCACCCACAACAGGCGGGGCGCTCCCCCCACTGATCATTAATTGAGAAAAATGCATTATACCTGGATCTCATGGAGGCTTTTCCTCAAGTGAGGCTCCTTCCTCTCTGATGACTCCAGCTTGTGTCAAGTTGACACACAAAACCAGTCAGTACAGGTCTCATCCAGAACACTGTCTGCCATCTACCCTAGTGCCCACCTATGGGGATGCCCCAAAGGCCTTTTTTCCTAGACTAAGTCCCTGGAAACTGTCAACTTCCTCAACCACAGCATGGTCCCCTCGTGACTATGTGAGTGCCAAGACCAGTCAAGTTCCTTTGCTTTGCCTACCAGGAGCTCAGACATCCAATTACCAGGCAAGCAGCCCCGGGCCACACAGCAGTTATAACAGGCTGACTCATGACTGGAAATTATTTATGGAGCTCACCCATCCATCAGTGTTGATTGCTGTTATAGTCTAAATGAGAAATTCCTCATCCCTCATCTCCAATCCCCAGGCTCAGCCTCCCCTCCAGCAGGGGGCGCTGTTTGGGGAGGCAGTTGATCACTAAGGATGGGTGAACCAAAGATTATAGCGTGGCTCTGCTTCCTGCAGTTTTCTCTGGTCCTAGCCCACCTAGATGTGAGCAGGCTACCTTGTGCTACCACCACCATGATCTATTTCCCCCACAATGGATATCTGTCTCCTTCCCAAGCATAAACCAAAAACACTTTATGTTATGCTGATTAATTTTTTTTTTCTAGTCTCAACACAAGCTAAGGTCATCTGGGAAGGGAGACCAGAAAATTAGACAATGCCTCCATCACATTGGCCTGTGGATATAGATCTGTATCAATTGATGTGGAAGGGTCTAGCTCACTAGCAGAGTTGCCACCTCTGGGCAGGAGGTCTTAGGCTGTGGGGAAAAGGAGGTCAGGCAAGCCATGGGGAGCAAGCCAGTAAGCAGCACTCCTCCATGGCCTCTGCATGGGCACCTGCCTCTAGGCTCCTGCTTTGAGTTCCTGCCCTGTCTTCCCTACATGCTGTTGTACAGCTGTAAGCTAAAATAAACCCTTTCCTCCCCAAGTTGCTTTTTGGCCGTGGTGTTTTACACCAGAAAACAAACCGAGGCACCCTTCAGTGGTTTCTGTCAGGTGTTTGGCCACAGTGATGTAAGAGTAACTCATATAACTGCTTTATTGGCTTTTGTCTTATTTAAGCCCCAGGTTCTGGATGGTCTGTCTGCACACACACACACACACACACACACACACACACACACACCCCTATACACACATAAATGTGTTCACATACCCATGCATGCATGCATACATATGTACATAAACTCATTGGGTGGATATATGAATATTTATATATATGTGCATGTGCACACGTGTGCATGCATGCATGGTATGTGAACACATGCATGCATGCATGTATATGTGTGTGCCTGTATGTATATATTTGTAGGTAGGTGAAACAGAGTCTCTGTATGCACCCAGGCTAGCTTTGAACTTGCAATCCTCCTGGTCTTGGCTCCGAATTGCCCCAGGTCTCACCCCCAGCCATCCTGGCTGCCTTCCCCAACCATGGGACTCTAGCTCCTGGGCACTGACACACCTTTGTAGTTTCCAGAAGGGTGCCTGGCAGGGCCAAGAGGCAGAAAAAAGGAGTGTCGTGTTATTGCATACTTTTTCTTGAGTTTGTGATAAGCTCCTATTAGCCTATAGATCTGGTCCCATAAAATAGATTTGTGGACTTGCAGCCAGACACAGCCTCATTCTTGAGCCTCGCTAATGGCTCATTTTTCCATCGTCTTCCTGGAGTAACTGATTGTCATGAATTTTTCACCCAAATGTTGCCACTAAAGATGTCACCAGCTTCCCTTTCCGGGAGATTTTACAATCTGGCTCTAATGGGGTAGGGGCAGAAGACATGGAGACAGAGGAATAGTTATGCCCCTGAAGGGAGAGAGGAGCTCAGGTTGGGAGACGGCTCCGTGGGAGCTCAGGCTGGGGAGACGGCTCCGTGGGAGCTCAGGCTGGGGAGATGGCTCTGTGGGAGCTCAAGCTGGGGAGACAGCTCCGTGGGTAAGGTGCTTGCCTCACAAGCAGGAAGGCCTGAGTTTGGATTCCCAGAGACCAGGTTAAAAAACAACAACAACACACACACCAACACGCAAGCAAACAAAAATCAGGTGTGATGGTGTACACTTGTAACACCAGGGACTGGGAAAGGGGAAGCAGAGACTGCAGGATCCCTGGGGCCCGCTGGCCAGCTAGTCAGTCTATTCAGTTAAAGTTAAGGCTCATTTTAAACAAAAGTGGAAGGCACCGGAGGAACAACAGCCAAGGTTGTCCTCTGACGTACACAGGCACATGCGTGCATGTATCCCACACACAGGCACATGCAGGCACCTACATAGACAGACTTAGGCATCTATCCCAATATACAGGTACTCACACAAATAAGCACACTTATATAAATATATACATATATATGTAAACATGATATGTAGATAGGATATGCATATATTTATTTATATATGACTTTATATATCTTTTCATAGATAGATAGAACTCACTGGGTGGTGTGGCACATCCCTTTAATTCCAGTACTCAGGAGGCAGGTGGATCTCTGTGAGTTCCAGGACAGCCAGGGCTATACATAGAGAAACCCTGTTTAGAAAAAAGAAAAAGAAAAAAAAAAAAGCACAGTAATGGAGGCAGAGTCAGGTGACAGCTCTGTGTGGTGAGCACTTTTGGCATGCCAGGCTTTCCCCCCATCTTGTCACTCAGGCTCAGCCACAAGCTGGTAAGGGTGGGACAGAAGGCCTGGGACTCAGAGAGGTTGAGTAACTTGCCCAAGGAAACAAAGCTCACTCATGCAGCAGAACCAGGAAGCAAACCCAAGTCCCAAGGGCTCCCGAGTCTGCACTTTGATATGTTCATGTCTGCCTTATATGACCTGAGTCAGACTCCTGGGGTCTGACCCTCAGTTCTGCCTCAAGATTCTCAAAGAACAAATAAGGTAACAAGAAACAGGTTTGCTGGTGCATGCCTATAATCCCATCACTTGAGAGGCTGAAGCAGGAAGATCATGATGAGTCAGAGGTCAGCATGGGCTACATAAAGAGATTCTGCCTCAAAAGAAAGAGTTGGCTATGGTTGAGCAGCCTGTAATCCCAGGACTAGAGATCCAGAGGCAGGAAGAAAGGGAGGGGAGTTCGGGGTCATTCTGGGACTATGCAGCAAACTTAAGGCCTGCCTGGGATACATGCTCAAGACCCTGTCTAAAAAATAAATAAATAAAATAAAAAAGAAGGAAAGAAAGAAAAGAAAAAAAGAGGAGGAGAAGGAGAAAGAAAAGATATAGCACGCAGAACCCTTCAAGGATAGAAGCCCACATCCAAGTCTTGTATACCCTTCCTAGGATGAGGAGCTCACTACCACTTAAGACCTCTTTAAAAAAAAAAAAAAGAGCCGGGTGTGGTGGCGCATGACTTTAATCCCAGCACCCGGGAGGCAGAGGCAGGCGGATTTCTGAGTTCAAGGCCAGCCTGGTCTACAGAGTGAGTTCCAGGGCAGCCAGGGCTATACAGAGAAACCCTGTCTCGAAAAAACAAAACAAAACAAAAATTTATTTATTTTATGTATGTCACTCTCTTCAGACACTCCAGAAGGGAGTATCTGATCCCATATTCAGATGGTCGTGAGCCACCATGCAGTTGCTAAGATTTGAACTCAGGACCTCTGGAAGAGCAGTCAGTGCTCTTAACCACTGAGCCATCTCTCCAGGCCCCACTCAAAACCTCTTAATGGATCTCATAGCTCTGACCGATGATGAAATGGATTCCACCATTGTTACTCTGGCCTTCCTGTCTAATCCTTCCATCTGAGCTTTGTGAGGTCCCTGTGGAGTCTACAGAGAGCTACTCCCCCACAGAGCAACTCCATCGGATCTGAGAGCAGACATCATTGCCTCCTAGATACTCTTAGTTTCAGAACTCAATCCTCTGAGAGGTGGCGAGCAGGCCTGCCTTGCAGTCCCCACATCTTCAAGGCTAAACGGAGAGGGGACCTAGAGCCGAGTCTCACAGAGCAACTCAGAACATGTCTGTGGAGGGCTGGGAATGTGGCTCAGGTGGTAGAATGCTTAACTACCATGCAAGATGCTATGGTTTCCAGCCCAGCACCACGGAAACAGGGCGTGATGGAGCAGACTGTAAGCCCAGCACTCAGGAAGTGGAGGCAGGAGGACCCAGAGTTCAAGGTCATCCTTAGCTACATAGCAAGTTCAGGGCCAGACTAGGTAACATGATACCCTCTCTCCAAAATAAATAAATTAATAGATTAATTAATTAATTAAATGTTAAAAACAATATGCATGTGATGGCTTAGTAGTAAGTAAAGGGCTTGCCTTACAAGAGTGAGAACCTGGGTTCATTTTCCAGAATCCATATATATATATATATATATATATATATATATATATATATATATTAGAGATTTATTTATTTATTATATGTAAGTACACTGTAGCTGTCTTCAGACACCCCAGAAGAGGGTGTCGGATCTTATTACGGATGGTTGTGAGCCACCATGTGGTTGCTGGGATTTGAACTCAGGACCTTTGGAAGAGCAGTCAGTGCTCTTACCTGCTGAGCCATCTCTCCAGCCCATAAATATATATTTTTAAGATGAGCACTATGGCACCTGTTTGGAATCCTAATGGTTGGGAAAAGGACACAGGTGGATCCCTGGGGCTTGATGGCCAACTATCTCAGACTAATAGATGAGTCCAGGCTAGTGACCCTCTCTTGAAAACAAAGTAGCCGTTGTCCTGACAAACAACATATAAACTTGAACTCTGGCCTCCACATATACACCACCTGCGTGCACGAACACACATGCCTGCACACATGCATACATGCACACATACAGACACACATGCATGCACAATTGCACACACATAAACAATGCACACCACAGACACACATACACACTCTTGAATCCCACAACTGCACACACCTAAACAGTGTACACACGCACACCCAGAACATAGGTACAAGTTGATTGATTGATGCATTACAAGAACCAGACACTTTTCACATGGCACCCCTGGCTGTAGCCAGCTTACTGCCCTATAAATGAGTAAGAAGTGTGTTGACTGATTCACGAGGAGGCAGAGCCAAGCCCAAGACAGTCACCCAAGGATGACGCAGCGCTGGAACCCTAGTGAACGCCTGCTGAACAAGTTATCAGCCTTGCCCAGAGGGCAAGGAGAGGTCCCGGAAGGCTTCCCAGAGGAGGGAACAATTCACTCACTACCCATTAGTGGTGTTTGGTTTGCCACCAACCTGGTGTCCCAGTGACTCTTGCTTGATGGTTCCATTGAGGGAGAGGTAGGATGGTGAGAGGGGGCGGGGCAGATTCAAAATCTCTCAATATGGTTGTGCATACCTGAAAGTCTCAGCTCTCTGGAGGTTGAAGTAGGAAGGTTTTACATTTGAGGCTAGCCTGGACTACATATCAAGATCTCAGGTCAAACAAAGCAACGGTGAAAGCACTGGAAAGATCGGTCAATGGAGAGCATGCTTGCTCTGCAAGCATGAAGACCTGAATTGGAATCCCCAGGACACGAAGACAGACAAGGTTGTTCACATTTGGGATCCCTGTATCCTATGGAAGATAGTGGGTGGAGACAGAAGACTCCTGGAAGGCCCTGGGCCAGGCTAGCCCACTGTATGTATGCATCAGTGAACAAGAGACTCTGCCTGTCCTAGTTAGGTTTCTGTTAACTGTGGTAAAACCTCTGACCAAAAACAACTTGCGGAGGAAAGAGTTTGTTTCAGCCAACAGCTTACACACCATCCGTGAGGGAGGGCAGGGCAGGAAGCGAAGCAGAAGCCGTGGGGGAATGCTTAATCTGCTTTCTTAAACAACTAAGAACTGCCTACCCAGAGGCGGCACTGCCTGCCCACAGTGAGCTGGACCCTTCCACAGCAATCGTCAATCAAGAAAATGTACCACAGGCTTGCCCACAGCCAGTCCAACAGGAAATTCCTCAAACCAGGTTCCCTGACCCCAGGTGACTCTAGATTGTGTCAAGTTGGAAAACAAAATGAAGACTGCCTCAGGCAAGACTGAAGAATCCTCTCTGATCTCCAGATGGTACACACTCGCCCATGCTTATGTCTACACATACATGTGCATGTGTGTGCACACACATACTCAAGAAGCAGAGGCATGCAGATATCTGAGTTTGAGGCCCATGCTCATGTCTACAAACACACACACACACACACACACACACACACACACACACACACACACGGCAGAAGACAGATTTGTTTGTTTGTTTGTTTGTTTGTTTGTTTTTCGAGACAGGGTTTCTCTGTGTAGCCCTGGCTGTCCTGGAACTCACTCTGTAGACCAGGCTGGCCTCGAACTCAGAAATCCGCCTGTCTCTGCTTCCCGAGTGCTGGGATTAAAGGCGTTCGCCACCACGCCCGGCGAAGACAGATCTTTGATTTTGGGACCAGCCTGGTCTACAGAGTGAGCTCCAGGACAGTCAGGGCTACACAGAGAAAATCTGTCTTGAAAACAAACAAATAACATAATCCTACCACTCAAGAAGCTAAAGCAGGAGGATTGCCTTGAGTTTGAGGTAAACAGCAGCTACCAACAGAGACTCCGTGCCTGTTCCTCACCAGAAGACTGATGAATCGGTGATTCAGAGGCAAAAGTTAAAACCACAGAAGAATGAGAAGAAAACATGAATGAGTCCCTTTATAACAGCAGCGTGGGAAAGGCATCCAGTGAAGATTCAGAACTTAAAAGGCAGAAGAGATGAACAGTTAAGATAGTAAGGACGACAACAATGACAGAAAATCTTCTATGTGACAAAGAGCACCATGAGCAGGGTCAGGACAGGATCCTCACAACTCATACCACAGGCAAAAATCTCATCTCTCTCATATATAAAGAGTTTCTACCCATCAAGAAGAAAAGACCTGCTTGTTTTATGTCAATTTGATACACATGAGAGTCATTTAGGAAGAAGGCACCTCAATTGAGAAAATGACCCTCACCAAGTTGGCCTATGGTTAATGTCTCTAGGGTGTTTTTTGATTGATAATTGATATAGGTGGGCCCAATTTACTAGAGGAAGTACCACCCCTGGGTCAGTAGTCCTGGGTTTATAAGAAAGCAGGCTGAGTGAACAAGAGAACAAGCCAGTAAGCAGCATCCTTCTCTGGCCTTGCTTCAGTTCCTGCCACCAGATTCCTGTCTTGAGTTCCGTCAGTGATGGCCTGTGACTAGGATGTGTAAGATAAACCTTTTCTTTCTCAAGTTGATTTCAGTCATGATGTTTATTGAAGCAGTCAAAACCCTAACTAAGACATAGTTGGAGAGATTAAGAATTCTTGCTGGGGCTGGAGAGATGGCTCAGTGGTTAAGAGCATTTACTGCTCTTCTGGTGGTCCTGAGTTCAAATCTCAGCAAATACGTGGTGTCTCACAACCATCTGTAATGAGATCTGATGCCCTCTTCTGGTGCATCTAAAGACATCTACAGTGTACTTACATATAATTAATAAATAAATCTTTGCCGGGCATGGTGGCACATGCCTTTAATCCCAGCACCCGGGAGACTAGGGCAGGTGGATTTCTTAGTTCGAGGCCAGCCTGGTCTACAAAGTGAGTTCCAGGACAGCCAGGGCTATACAGAGAAACCCTGTCTCAAAAAAACCAAAAAAAAAAGAAAAAAAAAGCCAATCTTTCCAAAGAACAGAGTTCCATTTCTAGCATCCACATCAGGCAGCTCAAAACTGTTAGTAACTGCAGATTTAGGGGATGTGAAACCCTATCTGACTTCCAAGGACATACTACTACTACTACTACTACTAATACTAATACTACTAATACTAATACTACTACTACTAATAATAATAATAATAATAATAACAGCAACTATTTTTTTTGTCTTTTCGAGACAGGGTTTCTCTGTGTAGCCCTGGCTGTCCTGGAACTCACTGTGTAGACCAGGCTGGCCTCGAACTCAGAAATCTGCCTGCCTCTGCCTCCTAAGTGCTGGGATTAAAGGCGTGCGCCACCATGCCCAGCTAACAACTTTTTTTTTTTTTTAAAGATCTCTAATCCAATAGGAAAGTGAGTGGGGAGAAAAATGACCATGACATTCCAAGGAAAAGAAATGTGGGCAGGAATTAAATATGTGACTACTCAAGATCACTTACAGAGAAAAATGAGGGGCAGGGGCATGGCTCGGTGGTAGAGCGCCTGCCTAGAATCCCCCAGGGAGGGGCTGGGGGCGTGGCTCAGTGGTAGAGCCCCTGCCTAGAATCCCCCAGTGAGGGGCTGGGGGCGTGGCTCGGTGGTAGAGCGCCTGCCTAGAATCCCCCAGTGAGGGGCTGGGGGCGTGGCTCGGTGGTAGAGCACCTGCCTCACAGGCACAAGGACCTAAGCAAGCAAGCAAGCAAACAAACAAAAACCCAAGAGAATGAAAGATGAATTAAAACTATCTCAAAAAATAAAAAATAAACATCTCTTGCCTATCAGATAGGAATAAATTCAAAAACATGACAACACAGGTTATGGCGTGGGGAAGGAGACGCTCTCCCATGTCACCAGTGAAATGCAAAACAGTACAACAGTCCAGGATGAAAAATGATTTGGTAATTCTTATCAGAGTTCCAGGCGTGTTTACTCCATGACCTGGTGATCCCACTGGTGGGAATCTGCTCCAAAGACATCCCCTGAGCATGTGAGAAGCGATGTCGGAACAGGCTTACTCATCGANGGAGGAGGAGGAGGGGGAGGAGGAGGAGGAGAGGGAGGAGGAGGTACCTCTGCTGGTCTCAATGTTCAGTGGTTTCCCAAACACAGTATTTGGTCGAAGGAACAGAACAATAGCTATGTATGTAAATAGAGCTTGCTGTATTCATTTGCATAACGAAATCCTGGAAGGAAACACAGGAAACTAATTAACTGTTTCTCTAGGGAGCAGTGGACGGGCAGAAATGGGATTTCAGTGAATGTTTGTGTGTTAATAGCGACGTGGAGCCCGACCATAGGAGTGTAGTACATATTCAAGCTTCTATAATGATATTAAAATCAGTGACCTGCCCTGTCAATAAACATAAATGCGTTCTGGTTTATCTGGTCATCTGCTGATTCCCTAAATACCATCTTAGATTCATAGGAACCCACTCCAGTTAGGGGCAGAAGTCGGTAAGGGGTCATGCCAGGTAGGTCACTGAAGAAAAAGAAAAAGAAGAAAATCCACAGCATGGGACCAGTGCTCTGGAAGCTAATGTGCACGTCACATTAGGAAGACTGTGGCCACAGTCTGCTGTTAATGTTAGGTCTCTCGGGATCCCTGCCCAGGCCTTCATATATTCACAAGGTCAATGCTAAGCATCTCACTTGAGGGGGTAACTGCCTAAAGAGAGGACACTTAGATATGGGGGAAGAGGGACAGAGGGACAGAGGCCATCAGGAGGGCTCAACTTGAACTGCCAGAGCTTGTCTCTAAGCACAAGCATCCCCTAGTTGATACCATGGCAAGTGGCTAAGAAGCCACCCCAACTCCACCCCACCCTCCAAGTCGAGGCAGCTCTGGCTTTTCTGTGGGGATAGATGAAGGATGGAGTTTGAGGGACACATCTGGAGCTAGGAGGCAGCCCAGCTGTTAAGAACTGTACTGCTCTTACAAAAATACCCCGAGTTTAACTCCCGGCACCCACAACCAGCAGTTCAATCATCTGTAACTTCAGCTCCTGTGCTGTGCATCCAAGGCTCCCTGCCTCTGTGACACCTGCACACACACACACACCCATGACTAAAAGGAATGCAAAGAAATCTTCAGACTAAAGGGACTATTCCGTGTCTTGTCTCAATCACGGAGGCTTCCCATCACCAAGAAGAGGGTCAGCCTCTTCTTGCCCTCCCGCCCCGCCTGCAGCCTGTTCTACTGAACTGAAGAGAAGATCCTCATCCACCCACCCTTTCACCCCGCTATAGCATGCAGCTGCCATATGACAGTAAGCACTTCCACAGCTTCTCCGAGCCTAGCATGCCACAGGAGCACCATGCAAACTGTAGAGTGCTGTGCAATCCAGCAACGTCACCTGGGGTGGGCAGGCTGGGCAGGAGTGGAAGGCTGTAAGTGATTGCCTCTTCCCACTACAGGCCTGGCTTTTACTGCCTGTATTAAATGCACGTTGGCCCGCTCTCCACCCGCCCGGCGGCTTGCACACACCTGTACATGGAAGGTTGTAATTTTGTAGTCTGAATCACTGGGTGAGATCACACCCAAGTTACCGGCAGTCTGCTCCTTAGGGCGGGCTGGGCAGGCAGACGCCTTTGTCTTCCAATTATGGAGTCTTTTATTGCTCTTTTAGTTGGAAAAGAAACACCCAAAGAGGCTGAGTCTGGGAGCAGTGCTGTTGTCAATGAAAAGTCACGCAAAGGCACCAAGATCTGGGGCAGGTAGAAGCTCTGGGTGTTCATTTGAGCTCACTTCTCAGCCAGATGTGGAGAGGCTGAAGTGGGGACGCCCTGGTTCATGACTCCAGCATTTCACTGGGTTATCTATACATTTTCTCTCTGGGGACAGCTGCTGTGTGACTCTGGGAAAATCACCTTCTCTCTCCGAGAATCCCTGTTCTTATCTATAAAATGGAATGATACCAAAGTCTGAAGACCGAAGTATATTACTAAGTAGGTCCTTGTAAGCCCAACCAAGTCTTTCTTCCCTCCTCTTGTCGGTTCCTCATATACCTGCACACAGCTGTGCACACAGTAGGCATACAGGGTAGGGGAAACTCATGGACCTGGGACATGACTCTTCCTTCATTCTATAAATATTGACCTACTGTGTGCTAGGTTTGAGAAAATGCTGAGATCAGCTTCCTGCCCTGGAGGGATTCACAGCCCTGGGTTGGAGACAGACATCTGTAACTGTCACAAGTCACAAGAGATGGGTGACAAGTTACCAACAGCAAGTAAAATTCACAGGGTGTGCCCTATCCCCACCATGCGTCAGATAGGCCCTTAGGGTACAAGAAATGATGCTTAGAGTGTGACTTCCTGTGTGTGGTAGCTGGGGGAGGGAGGAGTGAGCTATCAAAGGAGTAATGATGTCTCCAGAGAAGGAAGTGTTCAGAGAAAGGCTGGTGATAAGAGAGAAGAGGGAAAGTAAACATGGAGATGGATTAGCCAGAGCCAGCTCCTAGAGGGGCTTTGCAACAGGCTGTGTGATTCCAGCTAATACAAAGGCATGTAGTGGGTCTAGGAATATGGCTCAGCTGTAGAGCACCTGCCCAGAGTCCCCAGTGAGGAGCTGGGATGTGGCTCAGTGGTAGAGCCCCTGCCTAGAATCCCCCAGTGAGGGGCTGGGGGCATGGCTCAGTGGTAGAGCACCTGCCCAGAGTCCCCATGAGGGGCTGGGGGCGTGGCTTAGTGGTGGAGCCCCTGCCTAGAATCCCCCAAGAAGGGGTCTGGGGCGTGGCTCAGTGGTAGAGTACCTGCCTAGTATGCATAAGGCTCTGAGTTCTATCTCCAACACTGAAAATATAATAAAACATTGATAAGGACTAAAAGGAGGCTATACATATAAACAAAAACAAGAAAGTGAAGGGTCCGGAGAAGGTTCAGCAGCTAAGGTCACACACCATGCTCTTGTAGAGGCCTGAGTCCAGTTCCTAGAACCCACTTCTAGAAGCCCATAATCACCTGTAACTCCAGCTCCAAGAGATCCAACACCTCTGACTTCCATGAACAACGTATGTGCACATATTCTCATACACACAGACATACCCACACACATATAAAAATTATAAAAATAAATACATCTTTTTAAATCCTGAGTGGAGCTGGAGAGATGTCTCAGCAGTTAAGAGCACTGGCTGCTTTTCCTGAGGATCCAAGTTTGGGTCCCAGTACTCACATGGCAGCTCACTCCACTGCCTGCAACTCCAGTTCCAGGGTACCTGACACCTTCTTCTAGTCTTCTTACCTGGCACATATGTAGCAAACAGACATACATGCAGACTAAACACTCATATATGTAAAATAAATTAAAAGTTTTAAAATTATTTTTAGTTGAGTAATTGAACACATAAACAAACAGGGAGAGAAGGACACCTCTTCCATGTTAAAATCCCGATTCTACTTCTAAAAAACCTAGGTGAGGCTGTGCACATCAGGAACCCCAGGAATTAGGAAGCCACACTCAACACTCAACATTGCTGTTCAAGGTCAGCCTGCTTGAGACACTGACCCAGAAAAGCCAAAAATAAAGAAGGAAGTTAATTAATTTGTAAGATTACATTACATAAATACTTGTAGAAGAAAAGAAAGAAAGAAAGAAAGAAAGAAAGAAAGAAAGAAAGAAAGAAAGAAAGAAAGAAAGAAAGAAAAGCAGTCCCATTAGATGCCCAGTGATACTGGTTGCAGGTGATATTCACCAGTATTGATACTGGAGGAGTGGGGTGCAGTGGTGAAGACGCAGAGCACCAGCCCTCAGGAGGCAGAGGCAGGATCTCCTGTTGAGTGCAGACCTGGTCCTGGACTCGAAATACACTCTTCAACAGAGCTTATGTTTTGTTGATGTGTGTGTGCACGCGTGTGTATGTATTTGTGTCTGTTTGTGTGTGTGTGTGTGTGTGTGTGTGTGTGTATGGGTATGTTTTTGTTTGTGTATGCTTGTATATGTGTTTGTGTGTGTTTTTCTGTGTGTGTGAGCATGGCACACTTGTGTGAGTTAGAGGACAACTTTGTAGAGTTAGTTCTCTCCATCCACCCTTACATGGGATCCAGGCATCCAACTCAGGTCTCTAGGCTTGTGAAACAGTCACCTTTACTGATGAACCATTTCTGACCCATTTGTTTTGCCTTTGATATAGGGTATCCCACAGCCAAAGGCTTGTCTCTAACTCCCAGTCCTCCTGCCTCTACTTCCCAAGTGCTAGGATTATAGGGATGTGCCACCATGCTGTTTAAGGGAATATTTTTTTCTGAAATACAGTTTCTATATGTAGCTCAGGCTGGCTTTGAACTCAATACAATCCTCTTGCCTTCCCCTCCCAATGCTGGGATTACAGACATGAGCCATCACACATTATAAACATTCTACCCCCCCTAAGGAAAATCAGGGTGTTGGCAGGATGCCTCAGCAGATAAGGGCCTTTGTCGCCAAGCCTGATGATCTGAGTTCAAATCCCAGAACTCACATGTCAGATGGAAAGAACCAATGCCATAGATTGCCCACTCATTAACACACAATAAGTTAGTGAATGTTCTCAAAAGAAAGAAGACGAACAATTATCAAATATACAATGGAGGGTCCAACGTAGGATCCCAAACCAGGGGCCACGTAATTTGATTTCCAAAATAGATATACGCATTTAGCCTCAGCTTATACAATAACAGGGAAATAATAAGCAGTCTGATTGGATGGTTGAATTTTATCTACAGCAAGTCAGGTTTGTTCTTCAGTCTTGTTATCCCAGTGAGGGGAGACTAAGGCAGGAGAGTCGTGAATTCAAGTCTAGCTTGGCCTATAGAGTATGTATGTGTGTTTGTGTCTCAAACTTTTTTTTATTTTTATAGGCAGGGATATTTTGCCTGCATGTATCTGTGCACAGGCCAGAAGAGATCACTGAATCCCCTGTGGCTAGAGTTTGAGCCAGTAATGAGCCACCACATGGACGCTGGGGATCGAACTCCGATCCTCTGGAAGAGCAACCTGTGATCTTGACCTCAGAGCCATCTCTCCAGCCGGACTGTCTCATAATTAAAAAATAAGCATTGGTAATCTACAAAGTTGAAGTACACTGCTCTTGCAGGGACCTGAGTCTGGGTCCCTGCACCCACACCGGATAGTTCAGAGCCACCTGTATAATCCCAGCTCTTCTGGCTCCTTGGGGACCTGCACATACCCTGCTTCCCAGTCCCCTCCCCCGTGCGCGCGCGCACACACACACACACACAAATACATAAGTAAATAAATAAATAAGTCTTAAAATCACATGAATAGGGGGCTGGTGAGATGGCTCAGCAGGTAAGAGCACCCAACTGCTCTTCCGAAGGTGATAAGTTCAAATCCCAGCAACCACATGGTGGCTCACAAACATCCGATCTGGCTCCCTCTTCTGGAGTGTCTGAAGACAGCTACAGTGTACTTACGTATAATAAATAAAATAAATCTTTAAAAAAAAATCACATGAATAAAATAACATCTTAGACCAATAAGCACACACAAAACAACAAACAAACAAACAAACAAACCATGCAAAGATAGAAAACATTCAAGACCTCCTTTCCAGGACCCAAGGAGGACAACAGTGGAAACAAGCAAAGCCCACAGACTCTCAGCTTTCTGAGACTCTTCTGGTGCTACCTTCCCGAATTTGATAAGTACAGCATCATTGTCTGTTAACTTTGAAAGCTAGGGGTGGGGGATGCAGAAAAAATTGCTCTTTTCTCAATTTTCTTTTTCTTTTCTTTTTAAAATATTTATTTATTATTATATGTAAGTACACTGTAGCTATCTTCAGATACACCAGAAGAAGCCATCAGATCTCATTACAGGTGGTTATGAGTCACCATGTGGTTACTGGGATTTAGACTCAGGACCTTCGGAAGAACAGTCAGTGCTCTTAACCACTGAACTATCTCTCCAACCCTTTTCTCAATTTTCAATAAGCCAATATGTAGTGTAGGCAAGAAAGAGATACCGTATAGTTGGGTAAATTCTGTAATTCCCACAGTTGGAAGGCCGAGGCAGGAGGATTAGAATTCAAAACCAGCCGGAGCAACTTCAAACATTTCTATCCCCCCAAAAGTATATAGAAGATGAGGGCCTTGGCTCAAGATTCAAATACTTACCCAGCATTCCCAGAGCCTTGGGCTCACTGTCTAGTACCTCCAAGTGCTAGGGACTGAGCCCACTTGGAGGTACTAAGTATTGTACCCATGGCCTTGCAGGTGCTAGGCAAGTACTCTACTGCTGAGCCATGCTTGCAGCCCCAACTGGAAGATTCTATGCAAGTGTTTTCTCACTGAGCAACAGCCACAGCCCCTCCCTACCACTTAACTTGGCCCCCAGCACCTGACAAAAACCAGGTAAACACTATGTCACATGCCTACCACTCTATCATACTTCTTAATTTGAGACAGGTTTTTACTGATTTGCCCAGGCTGGCCTGAAACTTGCCATCCTCTGCCTCAGCCTCTGGATTTCCTGGGATGCTATGGCTGACCCGCCACATCTGGCAGCATCCTCTAACTCTAGACTTGCTGCTAGCTTGCTGCCCTGGACACACCAAAACCTCTCCCCAGCCCAATCCTCTCAGCCTGGTGCAGCCCCCCTCCCTGCTGAAAAGGCTCTGAGGGTTGGAACGACTGGCTAATGACAGGGAAAGTGCTGAGATGACAGGTTATTTCAACAGTGTCCTCATCCGTTGGGTATTTCAACATTTTGTGTTTGTGCAAGAGCCATAATGGGACGCGTCATAAACTCACACTGTCTCAAAGCTTGGGCACGTCGTGGCGGGATATGGGGAACTGTCCGGGTTTAGCAATCAAGCTGCCTCCAGGCTCTGGCTCCTTAGGGTGAGTTGGGCTCGGCTGGCCCGTGCACGGCCCTGGAGAGAAATCTCAGGGTGTCAGAGAAAATCCAGAGCAATTACCTCTGCGGGTAGTTAGATGAGGGTACAGATATCAGGCCCCACCTTTCTGCCTGCCAGGAGGGAGGAGGGCTAGCTTGTCCCTTCACCAGCCCTGTGGGGGAGAAGGTCACCAATGACCTCATGAGGGCAGAGGTTGTGAATCATGGCTCAGACCTGGTCCCATTTCCTTGGAGGAGAGCAGGCATGTTGGTCTCCACTGGAGCTCCTTTGTGCCTGGAGCTAGTCACTACCACGTCTTGATGGATATTCCAAAGAACTAACTCTTGAAGAAGGCTGTAAGAACCCAGTAGCCTCCTATAGGAAGAGCCACATTTGGGATCAGAATTATCCAATCAGATCAGCTGTGACACAAGATTTGATTGAGGGGCTAAACTGAAAGGGGAGTGTGGGGGAATCACCTCACTGAACCTGAGAATGAGGCTGAGAGAAAGGCAAAAGAGCTTTCATTGGGTGGGACAATACCAATCATTCTTTCACTCTCCTGTGAGTGTATGTGTATGGGGGGGGGGGAGTGTTTGTGTTCCTGGGGATTGAACTACCATTGCCTGAAGCCCATAGACCCTTAATTGGGGATTCTAGGCAGGTGCTCTACCACTGGGCCACGCCCCCAGCCCCTCACTGGGGGATTCTAGGCAGGGGCTCTACCACTGGGCCACGCCCCCAGCCCTTCACAGGGGGATTCTAGGCAGGGGTTCTACCACTGAACCATGCCCCCCAGCTCCTCCCTGAGGGATTCTAGGCAAGCACTCTACCAGAGAGCCACACCCCAAGGCTCTCACTGGGTATTCTAGACAGTATCTCCAGTCCACATCACTGGGTTCCTGATTCCTCCCCTGGTCAAAGGAGTCCAGAGTCTTACTTTCTCTGGTCAGGAACTGATGTCTTGGTGTGATGGATACACTCTGCCTTGGAGTGGACTCGCTCACCTCCTCAGCCTTGGTTGCTCATCTGCAACCCTGGCGTAATGGCATCACTTTCAGGCATAGCCAGGAGCAAGTGAAGCATGAATATTATATGGCATCAGTGCAGGAGAGAAAATCTCATCTTATACTAGAACCTTCTGTGGCTCCTTCACAGACTACTTCCCATAGCCCAGTACATTAAGTATAGGATGAACTTTCTTCCTCTTTTGGCCCCAATTCAGTTTTTAGTCTCAGTCTTTTTTTATTTTTATTTTTTTTTCCCGAGACAGGGCTTCTCTGGGTAGTCCTGGCTGTCTTGGAACTCACTTTGTAGACCAGGCTGGCCTCGAACTCAGAAATCCGCCTGCCTCTGCCTCCCGAATGCTGGGATTAAAGGCGTGCACCACCACGTCCGGCTTTAGTCTCAGTCTTATGGTCCAGCTGTAAACTGCACAATTAGTCCAGTCCCCGGGAAGCCTCTAGATCAGCGGTTCTCAGCCATCCTAATGCTGCGGCCCTTTAATACAGTTCCTCATGTGTGGTGACCCCCCCCCCCAACCATAACATTATTCTGCTACTACTTCATAACTGTAATTTTGCTACTGTTATAAATCAGAATGCAAATATCTGACATGCAGGATGTCTAATATGGGACCCCCAAAGGTGTCTTGACCCACAGGTTGAGAACTTCTGCCCCAAAAGCTGTTAAGCCAAGAGGTTTATTTAGCAGTTCAACAACCCTAATTGGGTGACCATTCAGGAGGCACCACAAGCCACTGTAGGGCCTGGAATGGAACTGGAACAGCTCACACATGGTAACTTGTTTACTCTGGTGCTCATCATGACCCTGGTGTGCTGGCCAGTTTTATATCAACTTGATACAAGCTAAAGTCATGTGAGAGGTGGGAACCTAACTAAGAATATGCCCTACAGGCTGTAGGCAAGCCTTTAGGGCATTTTCTTAATTGGTGATTGATGGAGTAGGGCCCAGCCCACTGTGGGTGGTGCCATCCCTAGGCTGGTGGTCCTGGGTTTTATTTTTTTATATTTATTTTTTGTTTTGTTTTGTTTTTTGAGACAGGGTTTCTCTGTATAGCCCTGGCTGTCCTGGAACTCACTCTGTAGACCAGGCTGGCCTTGAACTCAAATCTGCCCGCCTCTGCCTCCCGAGTGCTGGGATTAAAGGCATGCGTCACCACGCCCGGCTGGTCCTGGGTTTTATAAGAAAGCAGACTGAGCGAGCCATGGAGAGCAAGGCAGTAAGCAGTACTACATCATGGTCTCTGCATCAGCTCCTGCCTCCAGGTTTCTGCCCTGCTTGAGTTCCTGTCCTGATTTCCTCCAATGACCAACAGCAATGTGGAAGGGTAAGCCAAATAAACCCTTTCCTCTCCAGGGTGCTTTGGTCATGTAGCAATAGTAACCACAGCTGGGACACCTGGCCTCTGTCCCATGAATGCCACCACGAGCACTCTTCTTTGTCTCCAATAAAGTCTCTTCCAGTGTGAAGCATTGCAAGGAATTTGGTACTGATTCACGGGCCAATTATCTCAGCTTCTGAGAAGCAAAGGAAGAGGAACAGAAGTTCAAGACCTGGGCTATACAGCTACTTCCCAAGGCTAGCCTGGGCAACTTAATGAGACCCTGCCTAGAACCAAATAAATGATTGGGCCAGGGACATGGTTCAGCCCATGGAAGAGCTTGCAGCACAGGCCTGATGACCCAAGTTGCATCTGTGGAACCCACATAGGAGCCAGGTGCAGCAGCAGCATGGGCTTGGAATCTTAGCACTCCAGTGTGTGATACAAGGCAGAGAAGATAGACCTCATAGGTCAGCTAGCTTGGAGTATACAGACAGCAGCAGAAACGAGAGACACCGCCTTCACAGATGAAGTCGAGGTGGGGAGGGGAGGCCCTGGGGCGGTGGCTAAGCATGCAGTTTAAGCTCCGAGGATCTGAGCCCATGTAAGTGCTCAGTTGGGTGTAGCAGCCTCTCTATAACTCCAGTCTTCAGAGTAGAAAGCAGACTAGTGAGACCATTCATATCTGTGAGCTCTGGGTTTGATTGAGAGGCCCTGCAGCAATGAATAAGGTCAAAGAATGATGGGGGATGACTCCTGACATCAGTTCAGGCCTCCTCGTGCACATACACATGCAAACATGTATACACATACTTCTCTCTCTCTCTCTCTCTCTCCCTCTCTCTCTCTCTCTCTCATACACACACACACACACACACACACACACACACACACACACACACACCATTGGGATAGGGAAGGTTAAAAAATTTTTTTTTGTTTTTGTTATTTCGAGACAGGATTTCCCTGTGTAGCCCTGGCTGTCCTGGAACTCACTTTGTAGACCAGGCTGGACTCAAACTCAGAAATCCGCCTGCCTCTGCCTCCCAAGTGCTAGCATTAAAGGCTTGCGCCACCACCGCCAGCACATCATGGTTAAAAAAAATTTAAAGCAAAAACCAATTCCCAAAACAACAATTGTCAAGAGGTTTCCCCAAGGAACTGGAACTCCTCAGGAGCCTCAAGCTGGAAGAAGGAAAGGGCTGAAGCCTGGGGCAGCCAGAGGAGGAACTTGTCTCCGGGAAGATGCTTCATAGTGCTGATAACTTGTCTGACCACCTCGCAGGACAGACTGGAGCCAGCAGTGATCATCAGACATGACTGTGTCATCAGAAATGACCACACCGCCAGCCCAGATTAAAAAAATTTAAAGCAAAAACCAATTCCCAAGACAACAATTGTCCCCTGACCTCCACATGAGCTCCATGGCACGTGCATGCCTGCACATATACACAAATACACACTAAAAGAATAAAAATAAAAAATACACTTTAGTATGAGTCACAAGAACCTCTCACCCACTGAGCCGCTATACACCTGGTCTGGCTTGTTTGAAGGAGGTGAGGTATTATTCTAAAAACATCCCTTGGAGCTGAGGGTGGAGCCTCCCTTGCTTGCTGGAAGCCCAGAGTTCCATCCCCAGCACCTCATCCGCCAGATGTGGTGCTATACGCCTGTAATCCCAGCTCTCAAGGGGTGAAGACAGGAGAATCAGAAATTCAAGGCCATCCGTGACTACAGAGTGAGTTCAGGACCAGCCTAGAATACAAGAGAATCTGCCCACCCCCACCTCTCCAAACAAGAAGAATATAGCCTTAGGCAAACAGCCTCCAGCGGTGGGTTGGGTTACCCCTGGGGACAGTTCAGCTTACTTCCTGTGGTAAGCATCTTGGAGACTGTCTATGCCAGGTGGTCTGAAAGAAAGCAGCTGTGGAGCCAGCTTCGGCAGAAGGAGGCTGAAGTAGGGCCCAGCTATAGGAAGAACAGTGCGGGTGGGCAGCCAGTCAGGAGAGAGGGCTGGGAGGTTGGAAGTATACTGTCGTCCCTGGAGGGGACTTTAGATAAAACCTGAACCAGGTTAGGAAGGGCAAAGTGGAGAAACAAGTGGCTGTCAGGGGTGAAAGGCACAGAAAACAGGGTCTGGGGGTGTAAGTTTGTATCCTGTAGGAGAGAGGAGATTAAAAATATGCTGTTAAACTAAGCGTGGTAGAGAACACATGTAAGCCCCACATTCAGGAGGTGGAGACAGGAAGGTCAGAAGTTCAAGACCAGACTTGGCTACATAAGATCCCATCTCAAAACAAATCAATAAAGCTGGAGTTTGGCCGGGTGTCACAGGCCTGCAATCTTACCTACCTGAGGTCAAAGGGTGAAGAGTTCAAGGTCAGGCTGGCCTGCATAGCCTGGACTACTTAATGAAACCCTGTCTCAGAAACAAAACCAAAACCAGACAGAATGAGCTAGAAACTCAGGAAAGCACACCCTACCTGGGAGCTGGAATGGTGAGCAAGAAGAAAAACATTCTCCCAGATGCTTGGCCACCCCAACTTCCCTGACAGCTGTATGTCCACCTCCCAGGTGACCCTGGCTACCCAGCATTCTGCTGGGATAAGACAGCGCAGACAGGCTGGCTGCGCAGGCTCAGAGCCTTCCAGTTGTCACCTCCCCCGCAGCGCAGCCGGATGGCATGGTCTCCTAACGCATCTGCCTGTTTACATTCTCTCCAATGAAAAGCAGCTTTGTTTATGGAAAAGAGCTATTTTGGTTCAGAGTCTTCTCTTCAGCCCCTCAACTCTGGCAAGCCTAATGTAATGGCTGCTGCTCTCTTGAGGGGCTGAGGAGAGAGAAGTCGCGCTCCAGCCCCAGGGGAAGGAGCTGCTTGGGCTCCCATAATGGGGAAGGAGTGTGGCCACCATCTCTAGGCAGCCGGTAAAGCCAACACAGTCTGTAGACAGAGATCCACATGTCATGTAAACTTCAGAGTTCAACCTGGTTGAATGCAGCCTTGTAGCTGGCCTGACAGGGATGGCGACCCTCTGAAGAACCCTGCCCTTTGGCTATCAGAAAACTCAAACAATGGTCCCCAAGGAACTAGAACTCCTCAGGAGCCTCAAGCTGGAAGAAAGAAAGGGCTGAAGCCTGGGGCAGCCAGAGGAGGAACTTGTCTCTGGGAAGATGCTTCATAGTGCTGATAACTTGTCTGACCACCTCGCACGCAGGACAGACTGGAGCCAGCAGTGATCATCAGACATGACTGTGTCATCAGAAATGATGACACCTTGACTTGGGCTGCTTGGCCATCAAGACCTCTCTCTGTCTATATAAACCTAAACCTGTGGTCAGGAACCCAAAGATGGACTTGCCTGTCTCTGTGCTTCGTCTCAACGTGGCCACATTGAATTATTCTCTCCTCTGCTTTTCACTGTGTCTACTTGTCCTACGGATGCCTTGGGCCTACAGGGCCCATACGCTGACCCTAACAACGTTGACAGTAGTCTCACCCAGAGGGCCTCATGAGCTGGAGACTCTGAACTCTGGTCCCCAGTATCTGACGATCTACCCTGAACTCACCAGGCCACAGCCCTGCCAGGGGAAGCAGTTGTGCTCTTCACCACCTTCAATGTGCACATGAAAAACTGAAGTACCCAGAGATGAGCGGGACTGCTTTGGACTATACAGCTACTAAAAAGCATAGAGTCCCTTCTTGGGAGCCAGGAATAGCCAGTCCCCTTAAATTTCAAGCCATCTTTCCCTATGCCACCTGGGATGGGAGTGTATAAATCACAGCGGGGAGAGAAGTTAGGTGACAGTCAGAGACTTTCTTCCTGCCTTCCCTGTCTCCTTCCTGAGCCAAGCCCCCAGCCCCTCCCTGGGGGATTCTAGGCCATGCTCTACCATTGAGCAGCATTTTGACTTTTTATTTTAAGATAGGGAGCCCAGCTAGTCTTTTTTTTTTTTTTTTTTGAGACAGGGTTTCTCTGTGTAGCCCTAGCTGTCCTGGAACTCACTCTGTAGACCAGGCTGGCCTCGAACTCAGAAATCCACCTGCCTCTGCCTCCCGAGTGCTAGAATCAAAGGCGTGTGCCACCACGCCCGACTCCAGCTAGTCTTAAACTCCTGCTGTAGCACAAACTTACATTTTACTTGCAAGTCTCCAGCTTGGGCTTCCTCCATAGCTGGGATTTCAAGTCTGTAGCTCCAAGCCAGGATTGTCACAGTCAATCTGTACTTGAAAGACTTCAGTCTTTATTCTTGGTCAGGGAACTGCACATGCAGGGAGAGAGACTGTGATAGCCATTTCCTGAGCAGCTTGGAGACGAAGTCAGGTGAGTCCCTTTGGGGTACACTGTTCCTTGATATAGACAGGTGGAGGGGTGTTTTTGAGTATTCCTTTGGAGGAGATCTGCTTCCAGCCACCAAGCCAACAGCTGTAGTCAACACCAGAGAGCAAGCCAAGCTCTATGAAGCTTTGGGAAGAAATTACCTAAGACCCAACCCTAACGATACAGGCAAAGGCGGGCGTGGTCCTCTTGACCTATCAGGCTGGATCCCAAACTGGATCGTGGCTGACTATGGTCTGTCTTCCCAAGATGTCTGATACCTGCTGATATGGAGACTGAACTGATCCCACTTCGCGAATGTCTGGACACTGTTTTCCTTGAGTTTCAATCTTAAGACAGTCCCAGTTGCTGCTGCAGCTTTCGTCTGTTATTTTTGTTTCCATTTTCATGTATTCATATGTGGTATTCATGTATATATATGTATGTTTACGTATGCATGTGTACATAGATGTCCAAGACTGTTGGGAATCATGCTCAATCGATATTTCACTTATTCAGTAAGTCAAGGTCTCTCAGTCAAACCCAGAGCTCATCAATATGGTTAGTCCTGCTAGGCAGCCTGCTCTGGGGATGCCCTGTCTCTATTGGTAGAAGCTGGGATTAGACATAAGCCGACATGCCCACTTGGCATTTAGGTGGGTTCTGGGTATCCAAACTCCAGTCCTCGTACTTTTATGGCACACACTGTGACCACTGATTCATCTCCCTGGCCCTATTAGTCTTTACTTCCGAGTAGAGACTCCATAGTTCCAGAACGGCCACCAGATGTAGAAATCTAATTTTTTATTTTCCATCCCTAAACCCACTCACATGAGGCGTTTGTGTGGGTAGGTTTCCTGACACTCGGAGAGACAGGGAGATCTGCTCGTGTGGAGTAATTACAGGACTTATTAAAATCTCTCTGGAGAGCTCTCCTGTCTCTTCCCTCCTGCTTCCCCACTCCCTCCTTCCTTCTGCCCCTCCATGCTTCCTTCTGGCAAAGCAGAACACACCCAGTCCTGGTACACCTACCCCCTAGCCCTATCAGCCTGATCAATTTTCTCTTAAACAAGGAAAATCTGCTTCCAAGCAAAAATTGATACCAGATCTGGAAAAGATAGTTTTGGTTTGGTTGGGGTTTTGGTTATTAAAGACGGTCTCATGTAACCCAGACTGGCCTTGAACTCACTATGCAGCCGGTTGGCCCAGAGCTAGCTATGTAACTCAAGATGGTCTCAGCTGCTGATCCTCTACCTCAGTGTGGGGTTTACAGGAATGAGCTGCCATGCTTGGCCCGCTGCCCTGAGGCAGAGTCACCAGTCATGAACATTTTATAATTCTAGAATGAAGCATCACCGAAAACCAAGCCTAAAGAAGTTGAAGGCCGCCGGGCGGTGGTGACGCACGCCTTTAATCCCAGCACTCGGGAGGCAGAGGCAGGCGGATTTCTGAGTTTGAGGCCAGCATGGTCTACAAAGTGAGTTCCAGGTCAGCCAGGGCTATACAGAGAAACCCTGTCTCTGTCTCGAAAAACAAAAAAACAAAACAAAACAAAAAAAAAAGAAGAAGAAGAAGAAGAAGAAGAAGAAGAAGAAGAAGAAGAAGAAGAAGAAGAAGAAGTTGAAGGCATAAGCAAACCAAAGCTGGAGGGCTGGACATGTCGTTTCATTGGTGCATTGCTCACCTAGCTGACAGGAACCCCAACCCACCACCTCTCCTCACTCTTTCACCCCAACCCCAACTATATAAACTAGGCTTTGTGGAGCATGCCTGTAATCCTGGCATTAAAGAGACGGAACCTGGTAGACCAAGAGTTAAAGATCACCAAGTGGTGGCGGCACACGCCTTTAACCTCAGCACTGAGGAGGCAGAGGTAACATATGGCTGAATTGGAGGCCAGCCTGGTCTACAAACTGAGTCCCAGGCTACACATGGAAACCCTGTCTTGAAAAAGACAGTTAAAGGTCTTCCTCTGTTGGAGGGCTAGCCTAGGCTACACGAGACTTTGTCTCAAATGAGCAAAAAAAGGAGTTGAAAGCCAAGAAAAGGCTAGCAGACTAGGCGTGACCGCTCTCGCTAAAGGCACTCTGGAGGCACAGGCAGTGGATCTCTGTGAATTGAAGGCCAGCCTAGTTTACATAATGAGTTCCAACCCCCTGCCAACACACTAGTGGATATGCCAATAATCCTAGCAACTCTGGAAGGATCGAGTTCAAGGCCATGTTGGTGAAGTAGTGGGACAAAAAGATGGAGTTGGAGGAAGGAAAGGGGAAGGGGGAAGACAAGTAGAGCGGGAGGTGTGCCAACAACAGCGCAGCCTTCACCTGACCTGGCCAATACAACCCAGGATGTGAGCCAGGCCAGGCTCCAGTGTTGCTGGGTTAACAACTGCAGACTCAGGACTGGGTATCTGTGCTCTACCCATGGCTCCACAGGATGGAGGAAGAGGGTGGCTGTGAGCACACGGTAGACCCCCCAGGCACTGCCTACTGTGTGGGATTATTGCTAATCAGTGGGTTTTCTGTCCCCTCGTCTGTCTCTCTGTTCCTAGGGCTCCCGAAGCAGCACGAGTGGGCAGCAAGCAGCTAACAATTAATTACAGGCTGCCTCGCATTGTTCGCTAATTACTGTCAGGCTTGCGGGATTCCTCACCTGCACAGAGTTCTGGAGCACAGACAAGAGCCTCCTCCGGGCTTCTCATTCCTCCCCAGTGCCTACACTAGGCTAGGCTCACGGGATGCCTTCAGGCAGAGCAGTGATTGGCTGATTCCCAGTCACATGGGCTATAGACAAGAATTACTGGGAGGTTGGCAAAAATGCCGGACTCTTGGAAGAGTGCCTAGTTGCTTGAGTAGAGGACAGACCCCAGGCATCAGATTTAGTCCAAACATACTACTATCAATCCCCCACCAAGTACAGAAGATAGAGACTAGAGCCTCCTGTACCCTAAATAAACTCTTTACTACTGAGCCATGCCCCCAGCCGCTCCCTGAGGGAGTCTAGGCAGACACTATACTGTTAATTCATGACCTTAGTCCCTCAGAGGATCCTGGGCAGATGATCTACTGCTGATCCACACTCTTCAGGCCTTTAGTAAAAGAATTCTAGGTAGGAGCTCACTATACCACGGAGCTATATTTCCAACCCTTCAGGCAATAGAATTCTAACAAATTTCGCAGGTGGCTTTCCCATTAAGTCTAGACTGAAAATCCTGCTGAAGTGGCTCCCCAGCAAATGCACTCAGGGTTCCCGTGTCATTAGACCTGGAACTGGATCTCTGTACTAAGTTGTGTCATATGTCTATCTCAATGACTTCATCCACCTCAGCAGCTTCAGGTGGCTCCAGACTCTCAATACCCAGCTTAGAAATATCTTCAGCTCCAAAATATAAAGAGGGAACTGGGCATGTCGGTGCAGGCCTCTCATTGTAGCTAGTCAGGAGATGCAGGCAAGAGTTCAAATTCTGCCTGGGTGACACAGAGAGTCCAAAACCAGCAGAGACAACATAGTGAGACCCTCTCAAAAAGAAAAAAAGAAATAGAAAAAGTAAACAAGGACTGAAGGCCTGGCTCAGTGGTAGAGCCCCTGCCTAGAATCCTCCAGGGAGGGGGCAGAGTGGTACCCAAAGGTAGGACACCTACAGAATGTGTCAGGCCCTGGTTCAGTCATCTATGCTGGCAGGAATAGAGGGAAAGAAGAAAAAGGAGGTGGTGGCAAGGGTGTGGGGGGAGACAAGAAGGGAGGGAGGGAGAAAGGAAGGCAGGCAGCAAGCAGTCTGGCTTTTCTGGAGTCCTGTAGCAGTGACAGGTCCCTCTTTCAGTCTGTGCCTTACCTTGATTCCTCAGAAAGGTTGTAGCCAAACATAGCAACAGCACGCCCCCAAACCCCACCCCAGCCCGGCTGAGAAGATGCATTACTCTGTTTACCAGCCATCTCTCTCCTCTCCAGTAAAATGATGTCCTGAGCCAGACTGTGGCTTTTGTGACTTGAAGGCCAAAGCCATGAGTCAACACCATCTACTTATCAAGAGCAAAGGCTGTGGTCACCATAGATGTGGAAGGAACAACTCACAAGCCAGGGCGCCTTCATGCTACAAGGCCAAGCCATGCCCTGGTGCCACTGGTCTGTGTCTTGGGGTTCCAGTGGAATAATCTCCATGATAGCCACTCACTGCCTTAGGCGTACCTCTCCACAGCCCTCAGGCTCCGCCGCCAGAGCCAGGCAGTCTGACTCCTCACTTGTCTGTCTGGAACTTCTGATGGGTTAGTCCAGCCCCTGCTGGAGCCTCTGACTTACTTTTTTCTTTCTTTTTCTCTGTGTGAGCATGTGTGTGTGTGTGTGTGTGTGTGTGTGTGTGTGTGTGTGTGCTCGCGCGCGCGCGTGCGTGCTTGTGATTTGTAGACCAGGCTGGCTTCGAACTCACAAAGATCCTTCTGCCTCTGCCTCCAGAATGCTGGGATTAAAGGTATGTGCCACCATGTACAACTAATCTTCTTTCTTTTTCCTCTCTCTCTCTCTCTCTCTCTCTCTCTCTCTCTCTCTCTCTCTGACAGGATTTCTCCATGTTTCCTTGGCTATCCTGGAACTCTGTAGCCTAGGCTGGCTTTGACCTTTCAGAGATCTGCCTGCCGCTGCTTCCCAAGTGCTGGGATTAAAGGCTTTTACCGCCATGCCCAGCTCACTATGCTTTTCTCTTTTTTTGTTTTTTGTTTTTTGAGACTGGGTTTCTCTGTGTAGCCCTGGCTGTCCTGGAACTCACTTTGTAGACCAGGCTGGCCTCGAACTCAGAAATATGCCTACAGAGTGCAGGGATTAAAGGGGTGTGCCACCATGCCACGCTCACTATGCTTTTCAAAACAGGGTCTCTCACTAGCCTAGAACTCACTAAGTAGCTAGAGTGGTTGCCTGGCAACCACAGCCTGACTCTGCCTCTCCAGTGATGGGTCACGTAGATGTGCTATCAGGTCCAGCTTTTTTATGTGGACTCTAGATGTTGGACTCAGGTCTGTGCTTGCACAGTAGGCTCTTTACTACCTGTTATCTTCCCCGGCCTGGATTCAGTGGTTGACTTTTCCTGAGTGTACACTACATGTATAAATTATACTTTATCAGGCTTGATTAGCAAGCCAACTTGAGTGATTTTATTCTTTTGATTCAGTTGGCTAAAGTTCATTCTTGTGGTTCAATTGGCTGTAGACAATGGACCACCCCCCTTGCTGCCTGCACCCAGAAAAGACCACTCACACCCACCAGCCCTGGCTACGTCACTGCTCAGAGGTGCTCCATGCACCGCTCCTTCCTCTATTGCTCAGGGGCAGGAAGAGAGAAGATACAATCTTGTGCACACATGACAGGGGTCACTCATCCTGAACGAGGCAAGCACAGACACAGCATTCCTGTCATCCTCATCCTATGACAAGGACAGTGATTCCTGCAAGAGGGGGTGGGGTATGCAGCCTCAATGAGTGGAAACAGGACGAGAAACCTGGCTCCAAGTGCCAGACTCTCTGCTGCTTGTTGGAGGGCATGATGCTCTTCTGTAACTCATAGGGTAACCCGAGGAATTCAGTTCTGCCCTTCCAGAGGCAGGCAAATCTCTGAGTTCAAAGCTAACCTGGTCTACAGAGCAAGTTCCAGGATAGCCAGGGCTATACAGAGAAACCCTGTCTCAAAAACCAAGAAGGAGGAGGAGGAGAAGGAGGAAGAGGAAGAGAAGAGAAAGAAAGAAAGCTGAGGGGCTGGTGAGATGGCTCAGTGGGTAGGAGCACCCGACTGCTCTTCTGAAGGTCCTGAGTTCAAATCCCAGCAACCACATGGTGGCTCACAACCATCCCTAACGAGATCTGACTTCCTCTTCTGGAGTGTCTGAAGACAGCTACAGTGTACTTACATATAATAAATAAATAAGTCTTTAAAAAAAAGAAAGAAAGCTGAAAAAAATGAATATGTGTATATACATATATTAAAAGAGAATTTATGACTTTGCCTTTTAGGATGTGGTCTAGATACTCCGACAATGACTGGTCTCACTTGAAAGACTAGAATCCAGTAGTTGTTCAGTCCATGAGGCTGGATGTCTGAGCAGTCCCAATGGGGAGCTAGAGTTCTAAAAGATGCCTGGAGAGATGCTGGTCTTCAGACTATATTAGAATCTCAAAGACATTAGTTCTGATACCAGGAGAAGAATGTCTCGGCCACAGGGCAGATGAGCTTGCCAGCAAGCATGGGAGCAATCAGGCAAAAGAAAAAAAAGTTTCCTTCCTCGGTGTCCTTTGTGTAGGCTGCCCCCAGAGTTAGGGGGTCTTCAAGTGATCCTATCAAGAAAATCCTTCACTGTGGGACATGGTGGCCCACACCTTTAATTCTAGCACTTGGAAGACAGAGGCAGACAGTAAAGGGCAGCCTGGTCTACATAGTGAATTCCAAGACAGCCAGGGCTACACAGGGAGACCGTGTCTCAAAACAAAATCAAACTCCCATATACAATCACCAAACCCAGACACTATTGTGGAGGCCAACAAGAGCTTGCTGACAGGAGCCTGATATAGCTGTCTCCTGAATGGCTCTGCCAGTGCCTGGCAAATACAGAAGTGGATACTCATAGTCATCCATTGGATTGAGCACAGGGTCCCCAATGAAGGAGCTAGAAAAAGGACTCCAGATGCTGAAGGGATTTGCAGTCCCATAGGAGGAACAACAATATGAACTAGCCAGTACCCCCAGAGCTCCCTGGGACTAAACCACCAACCAAAGAAAACACATGGTGGGACTCATGGCTCTAGCTGCATATGTAGCAGAGGATGGCCTAGTCCGTCATCAACAGGTGGAGAGGCCCTTGGTCCTGTGAAGGTTTTATGCCCCAGTACAGGGCCAGGAAGCAGGAGTGGGTGGGCTGGTGAAGGGGGGGGATAGGGGGGTTTCAGAGGGGAAACCAGGAAAGGGGATAACATTTGAAATGTAAATAAAGAAAATATCTAAAGAAAAAAGAAAATATCTAATAAAAATCTATAGTTTTGCTAAATACATCAAAAAATAAAATAAAATAAAATAAAACAAAAACAAAAAGGAAGAGAGAGTGAAAGACCCCTAGGTTTAGCTGATTCCAGTCGCAGCCAAATTGACAACTAAGATTAGCCACCTCAGGGAGGCATGACAGACCCACCAGCCTTAGGGGTGCATGGTAGAAACACCACACATGAGCAGATCAGGAAGCTGAGAAAGACCAGAAGCAGCCTTGTACTAAAACCCTCAAAAGTTCTCAGTCTAGTTGAGCAATGGTGGCTCATGCCTTTAGTCTCAGCACTCTGGAGGCAGAGGCAGAGGCAGGTAGTTTTCTAAGTTCCAGGCCATCCTGGTCTATAGAGCTAGTTCCAGGACAGTCAGAGCTACACAAAGAAAGCCTATCTGGAAACACACACACACACACACACACACACACACACACACACACACACACGTACATGCACAAGTACGCATGCATGCACGCACACCCCACTTCCATCCACCAAACCTCACAATCTCCCCAAACAGCACTCCCCCTTTTTTTTTCCCTCGGTCCAGTCAACCTTATCAACCCTACTCACTCTGGTCTGCCCCGCTCAAACAGAGGAGGGCGTCAGATCTCATTACGGGTGGTTGTAAGCCACCATGTGGTTGCTGGGATTTGAACTCATCACCTTCGGAAGATCAGTCGGGTGCTCTTACCCGCTGAGCCATCTCACCAGCTCCCAAACAGCACTTCTATCCTGTGGAACAACACTCAATCCCTTTCTCTCAGAGGAGGGAGATATTCCATACTCAAAAGCTAATCAAGAACGTGAGGGGTTGGGGCTTTAGCTCAGTGGTAGAGAGCTTGCCTAGCAAGTGCAAGGCCCTGGGTTCTATCATCAGCTCTGGAGGAAAAAAAAAAAAAGACAAAAAGAATGGAAAAAGATCGGCCTCTGAACAGTTCTCTTGGCTGTTTCTGCAATAGGCCCAAGCAAGTCACATGACTACATCTTTGGCCAATCACCATCTTCTTACTTCTACCAGGCACCTGTTGTCCCCTTCCCTAGAGATGAAGGCCTTAGGTCTGTTAAATGGGGCACAGTCAATGTCAGCCAGCCAGCTGCCCAGCCGTATGGAGTCGGGGCAAAGGGATGAGCTTTTCTAGAAGCATCCTCGTTCAATATGCTTTGCTTCCCCTCCCCCCCCACTCTTTGCCAGCTACAGAGAAGGAACAGTGACAACAGAGAGAATAGACAGGATGGTGGCCTGGTGTCAAAACAGATCCAACTGGGTCCTGCTGCGTGGCCAGGCGAGCAATGGAAATCCTTAGAAACTAGTATTTCAACAGAAACACAGGGGAAGAGAACTCTAGCCAAGTGGGCAAGAAAACATTGGCCCAGAAAAGTGTCTTCTGGGCCAGTTTCCTCGTGGAGATCAAAGGCAGATTATACTGCATCCGTCCAGCTCTTGTTAGGGGGCCAGTAATGTCGCAGGCGGGTAGCACCCAGCCATCATTCATTCTGCCCTGGCCATAGCCTATGGAAAGGGCTAACCATTACCCATTTCACAGAGGCTGAGCTGTCACAGGGACGGCCATGCTGTTATAAGGGAACTGGTCTCTGCCTTTCATCCCATGTTTTTTTTTTTGGGGGGGGGGATATAGTAATCCCACCCAACTACTCCCATTCCCCACTCCAGCTCCCCTCAGGCCCCAGGATGTTTGCACCTGCAGGCCGACAGCTGGCCACCACTAGAGGCTTTTCTACATTCTCAGCTTCCAAACCATCCCAAACAGGGTGGATGAGGGTGGAGAAGCCAGGGGACTTTGGGGCCAACCTGAAGGACATTAGTAGGTGTTAGAAAAAATAGTTAAGTGTGAAATGGATTCCTGCAACCTCCTGGGCATGCTAGAACCTTTCTTTTGCCTTCTGACAATCCCACAGCTAATAAATCAGAGGCAGCCACAGCCAGAATGACCAAAACAGAGCTGGATGTGGCTTTTCACAGAGGATCCACCCAGAGGCCAAGAAGGAACTGGCTAGTTGCCCCCCCTTTTCCTGCACTTCTGGCTTCCTCTACTTACTGAGCTCTCCAAGGTGGATAGAGAATCAAAGGCAGCTCCAGGGTGGACTGTCCACAGCTAATGCTGAGCCCTGGTCAGGATAGCTTGTCAGATTTTCTGGGAGGGCTGGGGAGATGATGTAATTGGTTAAGCGCTTCCCCACAAAAAACATGAGGCCCTAAGTTCAATCTCCAGAACTTATATCCAAAAGGGGGTGTGGGGTGTGGCAGTGCACACGTGTGACTCAGTGATGCAGGCAGATTGACCTGGGAGATTGATGGTCAGATTTCTAATTAAATGGGTGAGCTCTGGGTTCAGTAAGAGACCCTGTTCTCAAAAGAATAGGGTGGAGATCCACATAGATGCTCTACCACTGAGCCACGCCCCCAGCCCCTCACTGGGGGATTCTAGGCAGGTGCTCTACCACTGAGCCACGCCCCCAGCCTCCTACTGGCAACAGGTTACCCAAGCTGCCCCTTGTGTTTCTATACAGCCCTGCCTGACTTTGAACTCACATATCTTCCTGTTTCATCTGCTTAAGTAGTTGGGTTTTTTGTTTGTTTTTCTTTCTTTCTTTTTTTTTTTTTTTTTGAGACAGGGTTTCTCTGTGTAGCCCTGGCTGTCCTGGAGCTCACTTTGTAGACCAGGCTGGCCTCGAACTCAGAAATCTGCCTGCCTCTGCCTCCCAAGTGCTCAGATTAAAGGCATGAGCCACCACCGCCCGGCATGTTTGTTTTTCAAGACAGGGTTTCTCTGTATAAACCTGGCTATCCTAGAACTGACTCTGTAAATAGGCTGGCTTTGAACTTACAGAGAATTCTGTCTCTGCCTCTTGAGTGCTGAGATAAAAGCTATGCACCCCTACCTCCTGGCTCCACTCAAGCAATTGGGATAATAGATTTGAACTGCCAGTACAGTAACAGTTTCTTTCTTTCTTTCTTTCTTTCTTTCTTTCTTTCTTTCTTTCTTTCTTTCTTTTTTCTTTCTTTTTTTCTTTCTTTTTTGTTTGTTTTTCAAGACAGGGTTTCTCTGTATAGCCCTGGCTGTACTGGAACTTATTTTGTAGACCAGGCTGGCCTTGAACTCAGAAATCTGCCTCTGCCTCAGGAGTGCTGGGATTAAAGGCGTGTGCCACCATGCATGGCTTATTTTATATTTGAAGTGTTGGGCTTTGCACATACCACACACACACTCTACCACTAAACAACAGCTCCAGCCCCCAAAACCTCTCTGGAAGAGTAAAGACTTGGTCACCATTTCCACACCCTGAAGGCACACAGAGTTCTGCCCCCTGTGACCCCACCTGACCCTAGAGGCACCAAAGTCACCCTTGGCTGGAAAAGAAAGAGGCAGTTCTCACTTCAGCTCAAGTGACGGTTTGCCCGCTTGGTTTCCTGTGAGGTTTGTGTCTCCCTTCCCTTTCTGAAGATGTTTCTTATCTTTCTGTTCTGGGGGGCTTTGAGGGCTGGGCTAATTGCAACTTGGTGACAGTTGGTACCAAGGCAGGGCCCCTGGGAAAAACAGAAAAAAGACAAAACCAGGGTGGGTAGCAACAATACAAGCCTGTATCACCTCAGGGTCTCTTCCCCCACCTACAACCCTGATGGAGGTCCTTAAGGTGCCGTATGGTTCCCACACAGTGGCCCTCTTATCTTCTCAGACTGGACAGGAAGTGACCAAAGGCACATACAGCTGTCCAGCCAACATCAACCTTGCTCTTCCAAAGGAGGATTATTTCAGTCGTTGAAAATTGGCTCTGCTAGATTCCTCTCTGACTGTGAGAACCCTGCAGCGAGCTGCTGTGAGGCTCCTTGTCGGCTCCTTGTTCAGCTGGATCAGCAGGCTGAAAGGCTTGTCCTGGTCCCTGAATTAGAAACTCTAGGCTCTTTAAAGAGGAGGTGGGGGAGACAGGGAGGTGCGGTGTCTTGTGTAGCCCAGGCTTATCTCAAACTTTTTATGCATTGGAGAACGGCCTTGAACTTCTGATCCAGATCCTGTCTCTACCTCCTGAATACAGTCATGCACCACCATTCCTAGTTTAAGCAGAGCTGGATGGAACCCAGGGCTTCCTGTGCGGTAGGCAAGCACTCCACAGCTGAGCTTCCAAGGAACTCTTGGCTATTGAAAACGGAGTGCAAGGCTGCATGCCTGTCATCCCGGTCCTTAGGTGGAGGCATGAGGATCAGGAGTTCAAGGGCATCCTTGGCCTTGTGGTGAGATTGAGGCCAGCTTGGGTTACATGAGACCTTCTAAGACAGAGGAAGGGAGAGAGGAAGGAAGGAGGGAGGAAAGAAGAATATATTGGACACAGCAGTACCTCCCCGTGATCCTAGCACTCAGGAGGCAGAGAGACAAAAGGATTTGGATGGTTCAAGGACAGCCTCTGCTACAAATAAGAGTCTTTAGGATTGGGTGTGAGACCTGCCCCAGGGGAAGGAAGGAAGGCTTGTCTTGCAGAACTGGGAAAATGCCTGAGCCTGGGAAGGTCCGGCCCTACAGGGGAATTCCTGGTGCCGTCATAAGCTCAAGTGACGTCAAGTGACCTCATAAGCTGCCTTCTATTCTTAATTTTTTATTGCATTTATTTACTTATTTTGTGTGTGAGGACACCCATAGCACAAGTTTTGACAGCCAGAGCACAACCTGAAGAAGTTGGTTCTCTCCTCTCTCCTATGGGTCCTAGAAAGCCAACCCGGGTCTTCACGTGTAGCAGAAAGTGCCTTCAGTAACTGGGCCATCTCCACAATCCTAAACTGCTTTCTAAACAGTGCTTGTACCCATAGACTAAGCTGAGTGGTGGTGGCAGACACTGTTAATCCTAGCCCTCGGGAGGCAGAGGCAGGCAGAGCTCTGAGTTCAAGGACAGCCTGGTCTACAGAGTGAGTTCCAGGAAAGCCATGGCTACACAGAGAAACCTTGTTGGGGTGGGGGGCGGCACAGAGGAAAGGGGTTGGTTGATCATAATGTCTTATGAAGCTGCCAAAAGGAAAAACATTTCAGAAAAGCCACTTCTGTTTTATGAGGAAAAAAGTTTCCCCCTTTTTCCTTTGACATGCTATCTTTTTAAGAATTTTTTTTAAAGTGACATCTTACTTAATTCATCACATGAACGGATTGGTGAATTTAACGTTAAATCCCATTCATATACTGCTGAAAATGTATCTTAGAAATCAGACTTGCAATCCCAGCACTTGGGAGACTGAGGAAGGAAGGTGAAGTGTTCAAGGCCGGCCTCAGCTACATAGCAAGCCTGGGCTACATGAGGGTGAGGGGAAGAAGGAGTGGGGAAAGAGAAAGATTGGTAAACTGAGGCTAAGGTGGTAGCTTTCCTTTCGGGTCATCAAGGCTCTTCGTGCGCCTGACAGGGGGCGCTCTTCCCCAACTCCCTGGCCTCCTCAGCCCGCGCGGGTCAGGGTCTCCCTAAGAAAACCTTCTTGGAGCGATTTTCCTTTCGCGCGAACTCAGCGCCTCCTTCCAGCCGCAAGGTCTCAAAGGTGAACCTCGCACAAATGCCTTGCAGATGTTTCTCCTTCCAGATCGGCTACCGCGGCGCCGCGCGGCGCTGCTCCAGCAGCCGCGCGATCCTGCAGCAATCCGGACCGCATTTTCCTTTCCACCCTCCAACTTTTGCAAGCTGTAGTTATTTGATAATGATTTTTTTTTTCAACCTCTCCCAATAATTGTTATCCTCCCCGCCCGGTACAGCTCAGGTGATGGGTGCAGACGGTAGACGCCTCCTCCTCTTCCCGGGCGCACAGCCCGAGGCCCTGGAGTAAGGAGCCACAACCCAGCCAGCAGAGAAAGCCAAGGTTAAGCGCCCCGGGACGACCCCAAACGGCCCCCCACGATGCTTTTCTTTGCACCCAATACCCTCCTGGAGCCAGGCCACCTCTCCCTAAGCCTACTCCGAGGAGGTTGTGACTATCTTAGCTGGATGGGTGCCGCAGGCACAGGTTCTGAGGAATCCAATCCTTGGAGTATGGATTGAGGACCTAAGGCATTCCCAAGTCCTGAGCAATGAGTTGACTCCCAAAAGCTATCCAGAATGATCCCTGCCTTTGGGGATGCCGGTTCAAGAGAAAATCGGGGCCACCACCCTCACCTGGAAAGATGACAAGGCTTTCCCACAAGAGAAAAAGCAGCGCCTACTCAGAAAGCCGCTTCTCTTGCTTCCTAACTTTCCTTAGCTCCCATGGCCTCTGCAAAGGACCATGGCCGGCCCCGGATGAAAGCTTCCTTAATAAAAAAGACTCCTCTAAACACATGGCAGAAAACAAGACCACCAAGGTGGGACTGGATAGGTCCAGGCTTCCGAGATGAGTGGGACCATCCAGTTGAACTCCTATCTCCCCTCAAGACTGTGTATCTGGTCTGTTCGAGGCAAGGTTCACTCTGAAGCCCAGGCTGACCTTGAACTCACGATTCTCCTGCCACAGCCTGTCAGCCTGTCAGTTACATGTGTGTACAGAAGATCAGGCTCCTGGGTTTATTACTGATTTGCTGTTGTTGTTTCTTTTCTGGTTAGAGGGTTCTTAAAATTTATTTGTTCATTTTGACGGTTTGGAAAGAAAGAAAGAAAGAAAGAAAAAAAGAAAGAAAGAAAGAAAGAAAGAAAGAAAGAAAGAAGAAAGAAAGATCATTTTGAGGGAGTAGAGGTAGGGAGAGCTTATGCCAACGCCTGCCTGTGGAGGTCAGAGGACAAACTTTAGGAATCAGTTCTTTCCTTCAACCACGTGGTTTCCTGGGATCAAACTTGAGTTGGCAGGCTTGGTGGCAAGCTCCTTTACCCACTGAACCATCCCACCATCCCTTTGCATGTGTGTTTGAAGGAGAAGAGAACCCTGTGCTGAAAGGGAAAATGTTTCATCCTCAGTTTGGTTGCATTGCCTAGACAGTCCAGAAAGTTCTGCTAAGCCTAAATGAATTGTAAGTTTGTAAATAAATGGGGTGGAATCTATTAAGTCCATAGCCAGCAGCAGGGACTTAATGGGTGGGAAAACTGAAAGATTAAACAGTTCTACAGGGTAATGTGAGGTGCTCAGAAGAAGCAGGGCACTGGCTGAAGTTTGCTCTCCCCAATCTCTTGAGTCATTGCTCCCACCTTGGGTAGGGGGAATAAAGTCACCAAAGAAATACCCAGCAGGGGGTGAGGATGTGGCTGAGTGCATGCTTGTCTGATAAGCACAAGACCCTGGGGTTCTGTGTCAGCACTGGGGAAGGTGGAGGCAGGAGGCTCTGGAGTCCAGTGTCACCCTCAGTTGTATAATCATGGTGGGGTCGAAGGTAGCCTGGGCTACATGAGACCCTGAGTTTAAAAAAAAAAACAACTTCTATGGTTTAGGTTCTGTCACTTTTTGTTTTTCTTTTGGTTTCTTTTTCCAAAATATTTTGAGACAGTGCCTTACTATGTCGCTTACCCCAGAACTTATGGCAATCCTCCTGAGCCTGCCTGGAATCATTTCAGATGCCTACTAATGCCAGGCTTTTGTGTGTGTTGGGGGGGGGGCAGGGTCGAGACAGGGTTTTTATACAGAGATAGGGTTTCTCTGTATAACTCTGGCTGTCCTAGAACTCACTCTGTAGACCAGGCTGGTCTCAAACTTAGAAATCCACCTGCCTCTGCCTCCCAAGTGCTGGGATTACAGGCATGTACCACCACTGCCCAGTAATGCCTGGCTTTTAAATGTTCCTATGATTAGGGCCTTGTCACATACTCAGGAGCCCTGAACAAACAACTCCTCCAGGAAGCCTTCCCATCAGCACAGCTAGTTCGGGTCTTCTCTAGACTCACACTCAATTACATATAGAATTGGGGCGGTCCCTGTCTTTTACCTGGAGTCCCAGGGAGAGCTAGGTGTGCTCCGCCCTCTCATTCCTAGCATGGAGCTAGCTTGCATAAGCTCTCCTCTCCTGCAGCTTGTTCTCAGGGCTCCAGAGGAGACAGCTTCCTGGAGGCTGAGTCAGGAGGATTGCTGAGTCCCAGGACAGCTAAGGCGACACAGAGAAACCCTGTCTCAAAACAAAACAAAACAAAATGAATAATCGATCAGTGAATAAAAGTGAAGGGGGATGGCTCAGTGGATAAAACGCTTGCTACGCCAGCAGAGGACCTGAGTTCAGATCTCTAGCACCTACATAAAAAGCCTGGAATGTCCTTAACAGCAGCTCTGGAGCGAGAGCGGAGGTGGAACCAGATGATCCTAGGAGCGCTGTGGTATGCAGGCCAGAGAAGATGGCCAACTCCAGGTTCAGTCAGAGATCCTTCCTCAAAAGCCGTGGAGATAACTGAAGAAGACCCTGCATGCCGAACTCTGTCCCCGAGTGAACAAAGCACATCCCACACACGTGCACAAACACCTAGATATAACGAGCTTCAATTTTAAAATGCAATAAACAGCTCTTTTTCACAAGTCTACCGCTCTGGGCCATCGTGGTGCGGGACCCTCTTATGGGCCTTTGAGAAAATGTCTCTTCCTGTCTTCCGACGAGAAGCTGGGAGGCCCTCGCTGCCTGCCAGAAGGGGGCTCCCCAGGCGCCTCCCGGCCAGCCTGGAGGAGGGGATTGAGTGCCTGGCTGGAGGCCCCCTGTCTGAACAGAGGCAGGATTTATCTCAGTTTGGGGAGGTCCAGGGCTCCGGGCCCTTAAATCCTCATTAGCTCCATCTAAGAGGCGGCTATGATCTGAGAGACAAGATGTATGGATTCCAAATTGGAAACAGCCCGGTGGGCTGCAGGGTGGGAGACAGACAGGGAGAAAGGGTTAGGGCTGATCTCTGGGGAGCCCAGGACAGCAGAGAAGTCCTGCAGACAGGGTCACAGGAAAAGGAGGAGGAGGGAAGAGAAAACATTCCGCTCAGGCTCCAGGGAAGAGAGTTGTACGGCGATGGAGCTGTGCCAAGTCTGCGAGTCCAGGCGACCTCCTGGAGGAGACTGGGGCGAGGGCAGGCCAGTGCCGCTCACCACTTGAAGGGCCTGGCTCCGGGGCACACACCCTGGTGGGTCCTGTCTCACCACCCACAGCCACTCCTGGGAAATAGAAAGCACTGTGTTTGCTTTTACAGAAGGGGAAACTGAGGCTCGCCAGTGCTGTATGGATCTACCCAAGGTCCCCCAGAGTACCTGCAGAATTGGGGATCCAACCTAGCTGCCACCACTCTGGGAAGGCAGGGCAAATGGGCTGGTAAGGTTCAGCTTCTCTGTTTTGTTTTATGCCCCCCCCCCCTGTCCTCTGCCCGGAGGACTTCAGGTTAGGGACAGAGGAACAAAGCACAACTTTCTCCTGAGAATTGTGAGATGGTGATCCCGATGAGCAGAAATGGAATTTCAGTGGTATGTTCAACTATAAGAACAACTCTAGGGGCCGAAGATCTTGGCTCAGTCCTACAGCACTGACCTAGCTGTGTGAGGCTGAGGAAAGAGGGAGGGAAGAGGCAGAAGGGGAAAAGGGAAGGAGGGAGGGAGGGAGGGAGGGAGGGAGGGAGGGAGGGAGGGAAGGATGGGTGTAGTGGTCTGGGTTTATAATCCCAGAACTCAGGAGACAAAACCAGGAGGACTGCCAACCTGAGTTCCATACTAGATCCTTCCCCAAAAGCAAAAAGGAAGATGAGAAGCAAGGAGGGAGGAGAAAGGGAGACAGAGATGGAAGGAAAGAAAGAAACAAGGAAGAAATATGGCTGGCTTGCAGGATGTAAGAGATTTACAGCTACACCGTCCCATACTGTCCAAATTTTCTGTTACTGGATGTATATTAACTAGCAGAAACTTATTCTGATACTTTATGAAACTTTAGAAACACACAGCTGACTTGAGCCAATGGGGCTGAGTATAACGCCTTTTCGAAATTCCACCGTTAACCTTGTATGATGTTTTATCTGCCCATCGGCCAGCCAAAGTCCATTTTTTTTCTAATGCATTTTAACATAAATTGCAGACAGCAGTCCTACAGCCCTCCACAACAGGCTCCCACATGAATATCTGCAAGCATGGCGTGTCTCTATATGACTCTCTCTATGTAGCTCAGGCTGGCCACCAATTTGCAAGCTTCCTACCCTCCTGACCCTGTCTGTGGAGTTCTGGGATTCTAAGCATAAGCCACTTCTCATGGCAAAGTGGTGTTTGTTTACGTGAATTTATTTAATTTGTGTGTGTGTGTGTGTGTGTGAGAGAGAGAGAGAGAGAGAGAGAGAGAGAGAGCACATGTAAATGGAAGAGAAGAAGATGGAGAGGAAGGGAGAGGGGGAAGAGAAGGGGAAGGAAGGGGGAGAGAGGAGAGAGGAGAGAGGGAAAGACAACGTACATTAACAACTAAACCTTCACAGATCAGACATTGCTACATAGTTTTCTGAGGAAAGTAGGGGGAAAGTACATGGTCTAGCCCCCCCCCCCCCCATCCTACCCTAAAGCCAGAACATCCCTTTGCTTTTGTTGTGACTTTTCTGTTTGGACTTTGAACCCTTCTCACAGGCTGGAGCCTTGGCATGGGTTCCTTTGCTTCATACCCAGTGGTTTATGACATAGTCATCATTTCTCAGAGATGGTGAACGGTGAAAGACGGCTTGAAAGACAGCTCGTACTTCTCAAATCGATGAAGGAAGACACAGTTTTGCTTTGAAGCTCATCAGAAAGAGAAGAGAAGAAGAAGGGGAGGGGGGAACCACTTGCTGTAACGTTTAGCACCGAGTAAAGGAATTCGAGATAAGTGTGCCACCTGTGCATCTTGTGATTGGCCTCCAAAGTTTCAATGGTGGCTAGAAACAGCTCAGCCTCAGTGGATAAAACCCAAAGATGCAGGGCTCAGCAGGACTCAGCAGGGCTCAGCAAGCTCTGAGAGATCTCCCCAGAGCCTCGCCTGGCACTCCCCCACTCCTAGTAGATGTGCTTTGGAAAATCGCCAACCTATCACAGATGAATGGATAATGGGGAACAAAGAACTGAACGCAACAAAGCCAGCCATAATCCCACCCCCTTCTAGATATGTAGCACATGCTGGCCTTCAACTTGCTATGGAGCAGACAATGACCTTGAACTTGTGGTCCTCCGGCTTCCCCATCCCTCCAGCCTCTCAAGTGCTGGGACACCATGCCATATTTTCTCTCTCTCTCTCTCTCTCTCTCTCTCTCTCTCTCTCTCTCTCTTTCTCTGTGGGTGTGTGGGGGTAGAACCCATGCCAACTGGAGCACCCTACCAACAACATAGCTCCAGCCCATTTTGTTCTGTTTTGTTTTGGGTTAGACTATGGTTTTTAAAATAATTACATTTATCTATATAATGGGAAGGGGACACATGAGCCACTGTACAATGATAATCAGAGGACAACTTTTAGGAGTTGGTTCTCTCCTTCTACTCTGTAGGTCTAAGGATTGAAGGTCAGGCTTGGCAGCAAACATCTTTACCCTAGTTAAGTTTTTAATGACCATATATACACTGGCTTTAGTCACTTTCTCTTTTCTGATTTTTTTTTCTTTTTTTGTTTTGAGACAGGGTTTCTCTGTGTAGCCCTGGCTATGCTGAAACTCACTCTGTAGACCAGGCTGGCCTTGAATTCACAGAGATCCACCTGCCTCCACCTCCTGAAGGCTGGGATTAAAGGTGTGCACCACCGTGTTCAGTTACTTATGATTAGTCTGTAACTTAGCTAGCAACTGAAACATATGCCAGTTTTGTTTGTGTTGGAATTTTTTTTTTTATGGTTTTAGAGCTTTATTGTAGAAAGGCAGGGGGAAAGAGAGAAGGAAGAAAGAGAGAGGGAGAGGCCGGCCATGGCCACATGGAGAGAGGGGGGAAGAGAGAGAAAAGGAAAGCTAGAGAGTTAGAAAGGTGGAAGCTTAAAGAGGTGTGTTGGGATTTTGTTTGTTTATTTTGTAGTGCTCAGTACCATACCCAAGACTTTGCCTGTGCCACACCAGAACACTTTCACCTAGCCCCCCCCCCTCCCCGCCCCGCTCCCCACCCCACCCCTGCTGGGGGAGGCTAAGTAAGTGCTGTCCTGAAGCTGTCGCCCCCAAGTCCCCACACTCTCAGTTTGATTTGTTAACTTCTCTCGGCATGAACAGATTTGTGCGCCAGAATCAGTTCTCCTTTGTGTCTCTGTGACTCCTTCCAAATTGCCTTCATTCATAGCTGAAATACACTTGTCGTGACTTCTTAATGCTAAACACTGTTTTCTAAGAAATACAATGTTTAACCGTGAATTTCAGGTATGCTCTCATTCCCTCAAGCTGTTCAGAGTGATCAGATAATAATTGGGAATGACAGCTCCACCAGGAAATCAATATTCTTCCCCAACTGCAAGAATCTCAGACGCATTTTTACATCTTTTGTGCTTTCAAAAGTTTTACAGTTTCTTTCTTTCTTCTTTTTCCCCACTTCCAAAACAGAAACTCCTTGTGCTAGTAGGATACTTCATTTATTTATTTGTTTTGTTTGTTTGTTTGTTTGTTTATCTATCTGAACCTGGGTTCTCTGCAAGAGCACTCAGCTGACCTACCAAGAGCCATCAATCTACCCTGCGGATGGCTCTTCAAAATACAACCTGGGTTCAGATAAAGAGAGGAACAAGCTTTCCCACATGTCTGACTTGTGCTAATCTAACATCAAGATTACTCAACTTTGTGCCGAGGACGTGGTGGCGCACACCTTTAATCCCAGCACTGGGGAGGCAGAGGCAGGTGGATTTCTGAGTTCGAGGCCAGCCTGGTCTACAAAGTGAGTTCCAGGACAGCCAGGGCTATACAGAGAAACCCTGTCTCAACCCCCCACCCTCCCAAAAAAATTCCTCGACTTTTTCAGATATAGTTTGGGGTTTTTTGTTCTGCTTGTTTGCTTTATCTTTATTTTAAATTCTGTGTGTCTGTGTGTGGGTATGTGCACATGACTATAGGTACCAGGAGAAGCCAGCTGGCATCATATCCCATGGACCTGAAGCAGTCATGAGCCGCTCAATGTGAGTGCTGGGAACTGAACTCTGGTCCTTTAGAGTTTCTAACCACTGAGCCATCCCTCCAGCCCCTATTTTCAGATGTGTTTTAAACTCCTTACACATTAAAAGTAAATTTTAGGGTTGTACTGCTGACCCAGCTACTCACGGTGGGATTTCAAATAAGGGCTCAACCACTGAGCTATGATCTCAACTACTTATTTCTTTAATTTTTAAATATTTATTTAGTGGGTGGTGTGTGCCCTATGGGGTTTGTTTAGCAGTCAGAGGAAAACTTGAGGGAATCAGTTCTCTCCTAACATGTTGGTCTCGGAGATGCCAGGCAGCCAGCACATTTACCTATTGAGCCGTTCCACCAGGCCTCTGTTTCCTGTTTATTTGAAGATGTTGTCTCCCTATATCTTTCTGGCAAGCCATGAACAGGGTTTCTTTATGTAACGGCCCTACCTGTCCTGGAACTCACTTTGTAGGTAGGCTGGCCTTGAACTCACAGAGATCCTCCAGCTTTAGCCTACAGAATAGCTGAGACTTCAGGGTTGTGCTTNAGCCGTTCCACCAGGCCTCTGTTTCCTGTTTATTTGAAGATGTTGTCTCCCTATATCTTTCTGGCAAGCCATGAACAGGGTTTCTTTATGTAACGGCCCTACCTGTCCTGGAACTCACTTTGTAGGTAGGCTGGCCTTGAACTCACAGAGATCCTCCAGCTTTAGCCTACAGAATAGCTGAGACTTCAGGGTTGTGCTTGTAGGTCTTGATCTGATGCACCCCTTTTAAATTATTGTACTTACTCACATAACCACCTCCTTGATTATATTCTAAAACAGCTGTTCTCAACCTATGGGTCATGATCCCTTTAGGGGGTGTCAAACGGCCTTTTCACTGGGGTCAGATATCAGATGTCCTGCATATCAGATGTTTCCATTGAGGTTCATAACAGTAGCAAAAAATATCATGACAGTAGCAAAATTACAGATATGAAGCAGCAACAAAAATAACTTTATGGCAGGGGGGGGGTCACTGCAACATAAAGACCTGCATTAAAGGGTCGCAGCCTTAGAAAGGTTGAGAACCAGTGTTCCAGAACTTCCCCCTCTAACTGAATTCTAGATACTTTGTTGATAGGTAGGTAAATTAGTTTTTGGTTTTTTTTTCTAGACAGGGTTTCTCTATGTAATGGCCCCAGCTGTCCTGGAATTCACTTTGTAGAGTAGGCTGGTCTTGAACTTACAGAGAAATACCTGTCTCTGTCTCCTGGGTCTAAAGGTATGTGTGCCTCACCACACCTGGCAGAAAAATAAGATAAAATATGTACATATGAAGTGGAGGGAAGGCTCTCATGGAGGTGAGAGGGCAGCTTTGGAAAACTGGTTCTCTGCTCCATCACTAGAATTGGAGAATCCACTTCAGGTCAGCAGCAAGTGCCTTTACCTGCTGAGCCATCACACCAGCCCCTGGACTGGTGTGGGTTCTCTCTGTGGAGCTCTGATCAGCCTCAAATTCAATCTCCTCCTGCCTCAGCTCCCTGAGTGCTAAGATTACAGCCACGAGCCATCACCATTCAGCTACTGAGTTTTAAGACTGTTTTACTATTTAAACTGCGGGTGTTTTTGTTTCGTTCTATTTTGTTTTCTGAGACAAGGTCTTGCTTGTCTATCTCAAGTCTCCAACTCACCGGGTTCCTCCCAGCGTTGCTCCGTCTACTCGGCTGTTAAAATTCTAGAAATTTCTATTCCTTAAAGTTCTCTTAGTATCTCCTCACCCCTAAGCAACCTCCCTCACACCTTCACCTCATGCCTCACCTTTCTGTTGCTTAGTCCCTGTCGCTGATATGCCAAGGACACATCAGCCTGAGACAAGGTGTGTGAGCTTGCTGGCCAACCTGCTGTTCCAGGGAAGAGCAGGAGCTGCATCTTGTTCTCTGAGCACAATAGCTGATGGCCAAGGGGGCGCCCATGGAAGGAGTGAGCACTGCTGCCTGTCAGTCTCCAAGACGTCCCTGTTGATTGTACATTGTTACCCAGATACATAATTGTCTATTTTGAGCTTGATCACCAGTTGTTTCCATAGATACCTGATCATAATGACTAATTAAACAAAAAGGTTTCTATTTTATTATCTCTCCGATAGATTTAAAAAAAAAAGAGTCCCCCCTTTTATTCAGTTCAAATGTTCTTCTTTTTTTAAATGTTAATTGTCTTTAGGGCTGGAAGAAAGCTTTCACAAAGAGAAAGCAGGTTTCTTTTTTTATTATGTTTTATTAATTATTTTGAGAGGAGAAGTGTGTATGCGGAGATCAGAGGGCAACTTTCAGGGCTCTGTTCCTTCTTTCCCACATGGGGGTCCTAGGGACTGACCTCAGGCATCAGGTTTGGCAAGAGAGCCTTTGCCTACTAGGCCACTGGTTCTCAGCATGTGGGTCGGAACCCTTTGGGGGCTTCACCTAAGACTGTCCCGAATGAATATCAGATATTTACATTATGATTCATAACAGTAGCAAAGTTATTGTTACAAAGTAGCAACAAAAATAATTTTATGGTTGGGGAGTTACCATGATGTGAGGAACTGAACTAAATAAAGAGTCATGGCATTGGGAAGGATGAGAACCGCTGTGGTAAGCCATCTTCTTTATAATGGTCTTTTCAATGTTTATTCTCAAAGATAATAAGGGGTAACTGTCTCCTACTGTCATCTGAGAGTTCGTTTTTTTGTTTGTTTGTTTGTTTGTTTTTTTAATATTTTTTGTTAATTTGTTTGGTTTGGTTTATATATATAGGTGCTCTGTCTTTCTGTATGTCTGCACACCAGAAGAGAGCATCAGGTCCCATTACAGATGGTTGTGAGCCAACATGTGGTTGCTGGGAATTGAACTCAGGACCTCTAGAAGAGCAACTAGTGCTCTTAACCGCTGAACCAACTCTCCAGCCTCTAGATCATCTTTTAAACAACTTTTTATTGATTCTTTGTGAATCTCACACCATGTACCCAACCCCCCCATCTCCCAGTCTCTTTATCTCCACACTATGACTTTGCAGCCTCCCCCTAAAAGAAAGCAAAACAAAAAACAAATCAATATAAAAATAAATTAAATAACAATAAATAAACAATAAATAAAACCAAACAAATGAAAAAAATCTCACAGTGGAAGCTGCAGCATGTCACACAGTGTATATATGTGTATATATATATATATATATATATATATATATATATATATATATCCTGCAGCATGCCACAGTGTGTCACACAGTATATACCCTTGGTCCCAAGCAGCTTCACTTGCAAATGTTCATTGCAGTGAGTCATTGGTCTGGTTTGAGACCTCTGGCTTCTGCTACACTATCAATCCTGGATGCTCACCAGACTCCTCTCTGATATCCATCCTGCTGTTGTCCTGTGTCATGGAGATCTGTAGCTTTGGATTTGTAACCCCAGCTCCCTCTACACACTCCCGCAGTTCATAGATGGGGTGGATGTTGGGGTGGACCAACTCAGATCCCTGGGTCTGGGCCTGGGTAGTAGTAGCTGAGTTGGTTAGCCAGCTTGCTCTCCTGCACCACACCACCAGGGTCAGCTCTCCCACTTGGCTGGAAGGAGGGACAGGGCCCACTCTTCTGTGCTTACGCCCTCTGTGCTGGCTCACTTGTGCCCCTTCCCCACTGCCACCACCAGAGAGGGCAGCTCTACTGTGCTACCCGGTGAGGAGCAGGGCCTGCTCTCCTGCGTGCTGCAGCCAGTTAGGGGTGGAAGGGTTCACTTATTGGTTCATCAAACTGGCCCGGTGGGTTGAAGGGAAAGGTAGAGAGGTCAAGTGTCCTTAGTTTTTTTTTAAGATATTTATTTATTTATTTATTTATTTATTTATTTTGTTTTTCGAGACAGGGTTTCTCTGTATAGCCCTGGCTGTCCTGGAACTCACTTTGTAGACCAGGCTGGCCTCAAACTCAGAAATCCGCTTGCCTCTGCCTCCGGAGTGCTGGGATTAAAGACCTGTGCCACCACTGTCCGGCTTAAGATTTATTTTTATTTTTGATTATGTGTATGTACATGTATCTGTGTGTGCATATGAGTGTGAGTTTGTGTGTGCATATGTGTGTGTGTGCCTGTGGAGACCAGAAGAGGATGTCAGATGCTACGGTGGCTTGTGAGCAACCTCATGTGGAAGATCTGAAGTTCGAGACCCGTCTGAGCTACAGAATGAGCTCAAGAGTCATAGGTAATTTATGAAGACTCAGTCTCAAATGGAAAAGTAAGAGAGGAGGTGAGGGTGTGCTTCGCTGGTGCAGCCACTGTCTAACCTGTGGCTCTGGGCTCTATCTCTTCCAAACAAAGTGGGAAAATCACCGGCCGTCCCATCTACCAGGGAGGCTGAGGCAGAAAGGCCACTTAAGCAGAGAAGTTCAGGGCCAGTCTGGGCAACAGAAATTCTCAAAGAAACAAAGTAGCTAGCCACCATGGGTGAAATGGTTCAGAGAAGGTGCAAACTGTCAAGCAAACAACAAACAAACAAAACCAACAACAGCAACAACAACAACAACAACAACAACAACGACAAACCCCGATAACCTGAGTTTGATCCCTGGGATGAAAGAACGGAACCTACCATCACAAGTTGTCCTCTGCCCTCCACTCAGGTCCTGTGGTGTGTATGCAGTCACACACATTCACATGCACACAAGGGGAAAAAAACCCAAACAACAACAGTAACAACAAAAAATACAAACAGCAGCAGCCAACGTAGAAGACATGGAATTAGCTGTGTAGACATAACGGTCAATTCATGCTTCTTCTAGACATAACGGTCAATTCATGCTTCTTCTTCTGCTGCTGAAGTCAGAGAAAAACGGAAGCGAGCCCATCAGCGCTCTGTGGGCTGACACCTGCTCGCCCACCTATGCCACCCGCTGCCGTTCATGCTGACCTTGCGGCATTTGTGTTCCTAGCGAGACAAATGTCTTCCTTGTCTTTAATGATCATCTATGTTGGTCACGGTCAGCTTTCCGAGGGAGTGCGATTATTGGAAAAATATGTGAAAATCAAAGTCTGCCTTCAGAGCTAGCGAGATGGCTTAATAGTTAAAAGCAATTGCCACTCCTGCAGAGGACCCAGGTTCAATCCTCTGCGCATGCATCAGGCTGCTCCCATCTGCCTGCAGCTCCAGGGGATCGAATCCCCTCTGACCTCTGTGGGCACCTGCATACATGTGCTGTACATACATTCACAAGGCACACACATGCACATAAAATAACCAATCCATAAACCCTAGGAACAAAACAAAGCCTGGATTCAGATTTCCAAGTGGTAGATCTAAATCACATGTCTGGTGGCACACATCTTTAACCCCAGCACTTGGGAAGCAGAGGCAGGAGGATCATTATGAGTTCCAGACCTGGCAGGGATACATAGTGAGATCTGAGTCTAAATAAATAAATAAATAAATAAATATATGTTTGATGGCAGGGTTGTAAGAATTTTGAGTTACAGTGCAATCTGCCCTTCCTGGACTCATACTTAGAAAATACCACATCAACCAGGCAGTGGTGACCAGGCAAAGGCTGGCCTGGTCTTCAAAGTGAGTTGCAGGACAGCCAGGGTTGTCACCTACTGTCTAAAACAAAACAAAAAGAGAGAAGAAGAGAGGAAAGGAGAGGAGAGGAGAGGAGAGGAGAGGAGAGGAGAGGAGAGGAGAGGAGAGGAGAGGAGA
>LR749513.1:3584766-3642606 GCA_902729485.2 Mus minutoides | reverse complement strand
TTTGTTTTTGTCTTTTGAGACAGGGTTTCTCCGTGTAACAGCCCTGGTTGTCCTGGAACTCAATTTGGATACCAGGTTGGTGTAGCATTCACAGAAATCTAACTGCCTCTGCTTCCTAAGCATGTCCCATTACACCTGGTGATAAAGGTTTTTTAAAATCAGATGTATTTGTTTAAAGTGTGGGGGAGGGGGAGGGCTGGGGGGAGGGGTGGGTTGGGGGAAGGGATGAGGGCAGGGGTGTGTTTGGGAGGGGTGTGTGTTTGCCATAGTACAGGCATGGAGATCAGTGCACGTGAGGAGGTCAGAGGGCAGTTTTAGGGACCCAGTTCTCTCCTTCCACCATATAGTCCCCTGGTCATCAGGCTAGTGCCTTTACCTGGTGAACCATTTTGCTAGCTCCCATTTGCTTGTAACCCCAGTACCCAGGAGGCTGAGGCAAGAGGACTGTGAGTTCCAGACTGGCTCCAAACTTGCAATGTAGCCGAGAATAACCTAGAACTTTGATCCTCCAGGCTGCAGGATGACAGATCCACACCGCTGTGTTTGATTATTATAGTACTGGAGATGGAACCCCCAGCTTCACTTATGGAGACAAGCCACTGACCAGCTGAGGTCATCCTACCCCTAACCGGCTCCTTTTAATAGCTTCCAGTTAGAGCAGGTAGGTCTTCCCCAGGTAAGGCTGCGAACACTTCAGCAATTCTGCCTCTTTAAATACTTAATCCTCCCAACCACCCACTGAGGCCGACACAATTAACACACTGAACCCTAGTGCCTCTAGCTCAGAAAGGTTAAGTACTTCCCCTCAGGTCACACAGCTCATCAAGGACCAGAATGTAGGGACTGAAGCTCCAGCCTCCTAGGCCTGGAACTCAGGAGTCCAAGCTGCCACCTGACTTAAAAAGGAAGTGCCCTGCCACATGTGGGCAGCTCAGTGAAGTCCTCTGATCCCCTGGCAGGCTTCAGGACTCTGTTCTCCTGGAATGTAGTTGGACAGGTCAGACAACTTTCCCTCTTTCTTTTTAAAACTCCCACCCAGGAGAATGTCAGTAGCCCCACAGACCTTGGCTGGAGGCTGGGAAGTGGAACAGGCTGCTTCTAATATGCTTAGACTGGTTGGGTGAATCTCAGGGGCTGGGGGTGGGGTGGGGACCAAGTTGCTACCCCAGAACCTTTAAGGCAGACTGGCCCTGGATTTTGAGGGTTCACCCAAGTTCTGATTTTCAAGAGGAAGTCCCCACCACTGTAACAGTCTTGCCCGCAGGAGTTCTTATGGACAGCTACTATCTTGGCAGCACACGGTCAAGTGTGTGTGTTTGTTGGGGTGGGGGTAGGGGAGTGTGTAATGTGAATGCAGGTACCCACAGACGCCAGAGGTATCAGAACTTCTAGCAGTTGGAGTCATAAGCAGTTAGGACTTGCTGGACATCGTATTGACAGCTGAACTCAGGTTCTCTGAAAGAGCAGTATGTGCTTCTGACTGCTGAACCATCTCTCTAGCCCCCAACATCATCATTACCATCCTCCTCCTCCTCCTCCTCCTCCTCCTTCTCCTCCTCCTTTTCTTCATCACAGTTGTTTTGCTTATTGAAACCTGAGCTTGGGCTGGTGAGATGGCTCAGCAGGTAAGAGCACCCGACTGCTCTTCCGAAGGTGATGAGTTCAAATCCCAGCAACCACATGGTGGCTCACAACCACCCGTAACGAGATCTGACGCCCTCCTCTGGTGCGTCTGAAGTCAGCTACAGCGTACTTATGAAGAATAATAATAAACAAATCCTTGTACCGGAGAGACCAACCAGAGCGAGTGGGGCTGACTGGAGCGAGCGGGGCTGGCCAGAGCGAGCAAGCGGGGCTGGCCAAAGCGAGCGGAGCTGGCCAGAGCGAGCGGGCCGAACGGGGTCGGCCGGAGGGAGCAGGGAGGCCAGAGCGAGCAGAGACAGCCAGCAAGCGGGGACAGCAGGAGCAAGTGGGGATGACCAGAGCTAGCAGGGCCGTACGGGGGCACCGGGAGCAAGTGGGGCTGGCTGGAGCGAGCGAGGCCGGCCGCGGAGCCAGCTGGGTCGAGCAGAGCAAGCGGGGTTGACCGGAACAAGGGAAAAAAAAACCCCAAACAAACTAAAAGATACTTATTTAAAAAACAAACAAACAAGCAAAACTCTGGGGCAGGCAAAATGGCTCAGCTCGGCATGTAAATGCATCTGCTGTTGCCTGGTGACCAGAGTTCTAAAGGTGGAGGGAGAGAACTAACTTCTGCAAGTTGTCCTCTGACATGGGTGCCGTGGTGTGCATGCGAACACAAAACATACATGCATTAAAAAGCTTTTATTTGCCAGGCAGTGGCGGCACATGCCTTTAATCCCAGCACTTGGGAGGCAGAGGCAGGTGAATTTCTGAGTTTGAGGCCAGCCTGGTCTACGGAGAGAGTTCCAGGACAGCCAGGGCTACACAGAGAAATCATGTTTTTATTTAATAAAATTAATCTTCTAAAATAAAAATTATAGGGGCTGGTGAGATGGCTCAGCGGGTAAGAGCACCCGACTGCTCTTCCGAAGGTGATAAGTTCAAATCCCAGCATCCACATGGTGGCTCACAACCATCTGTAACGAGATCTGGCGCCCTCTTCTGGAGTGTCTGAAGACAGCTACAGTGTACTTACATATAATAAATAAAATAAATCTTTAAAAAAATAAAAAAATAAATAAAAATAAAAATTATAAGTACAAGAAGACTGGGATCTAACTACATGGTAGAGCCCTTGCCTAGAATTTCCCAGGGAGGGGCTGGGGGTGTGGCTCTGTGGTAGAAAAATTAAGTGCAATGTGCAAAACTAAGTTCAAGCTCTAATATTGAAAAAGAATAAAACCAATTAATTAGTCAAATGTGGTCTTGGTTTGATGCATGTCCCAGGTTAGAGAGGTGGCAGTAAAAAGGGTTAATGTATATGAGAGAGCTTATCAATTCATTGTGGTTTGGGATGGGATACAGATGTTAGCAAGAGGGGTCTAGGCCACCATTACTCCGGGGCACATCATGGAGAGGAAGTCAGAGCAGAGTTTGACTTGTCTAACAGGGTGAGAGGCTTTAAATTTGATTTAGACATCTGTCTTTTCTAGGACCTTGATTCTGCAAGATCCCTGCCTCCCTAATGGCCATCACAGACCTCCCCTGTGCCTAGGGCTTGGTTGTGGGTGTGCCACAGGAGAGGAGGAGAGTAGGGGGTACTGCTTGTCTCCCAGAGAGTATGTAAAGGATCCCTGGGGCTTGTGTAGTCCTTATACAGTGAGAGACTAGGCCTGGCAGCCTAGAAAAAAATACCAAGTTTAAGTGGACACCACTCCCAGTGGATGCTGGTTGTGACGGTGGGCTTTGCCAAGAAACTGAAGGCTGGTGGCCTACCCTCCCCGTGTGCTGGCTCTTCTCATCTGTGAAATGGGAATGACGATACTTACCTACCTCATCGCCCAGTTATGGGAATTAATTAATGTTTATAAAGGCCGCGGAGCACCGCAGATGAAAGGCTCTGCAGAAGTACAAAGTATTATTACAGTAATTACATGACACATTATATCTCGGGCCAAGGGCTTTCTGCAGCTTCGCTTATTACTGAGAATGGGCGATGGGAGGCAGATAAATCCAATCTCTCCCAACCATCACTCAAAACTCCAAGCCCATCTCACTCTCCATTCTGGAAGATTCTATCAGGCTTGGAGAACATGATACAAGTGTCTCCTGCCTCACAATACCCTACAAGGTAGGTAGGTAGGTAGGTAGGGAAAACGATGAGAAAGAATCACTTCTGATCTCGTTAGTTTTCATTGTTGTTTATTTGGGAGGTAGATTTGAGGGGGGTTGATTTTTTTTATTTTTTGTTTTGTCTTGGGATTTTATTTTATTTTTTGTTTGTTTGTTCTGTTTTTTTGTTGTTTTTGTTTGTTTGTTTGTTTGTTTTTGTTTTTGAGAAAGAGAGAAAAAAAGAGGGGGGTGTCTCATATAGTCTAGTCTAGCCTCAAACTTAAACTGCCTATGTAGCCAAGGATAGCCTTCAACTTTTGATCTTCCTGTCTCCACCTCCCAATTTCTGGTTCTATAGGCACATAGCACATGACCCCTGGTTCATTTGAGGATAGAACCTGGGCTTCCCACATGGAAGGCAAGCAGTCTACCCCCAGGGCCGCCACATCACCAGCCTGATCCTCTCCCCAAAGCTGCAGTTGCTATGGTACCTACAGCTTCATCTACATGTCAGTTAAATCCTCCCCATATTTTGAGGTAGTGGGGTGGATGATTTCTGTTGGTTCAGCCATGATACCTATGGGGTCTCCAGACCCCCCAAAAAGAATTATGCTGGGCCCCTGTGGTAAGCTTCCCTCATCTATAGAACCTCCAAAGCTCCTGGCACTTATTTCTCTCCACATTATTTCTCAACAACCCGATCTGACCGGGTAGGCGAAAGGTAGATCAGAAAGAAATATAATTACCTTTTTACAAGCTTATGACATGGCTCTAGCCTTCCGCCTGCCAGCTTGTCCAGTCACTCACAAATGATGATATACATACTATAAATTATATCATTATCGAGCTGTAATTACAGGCAACGTATATGCCAACCCCCCTGAAGGAGATTGAGGCTCCAAGATTACGTCCCCTCTTGCCCCTCAGTCCCTTGGGAAAGAAAGTCTATTGCGAGAGGGGAGGTTACTGATTTCCAAATATCACCGACGCTTGCTTAAAACAACAGAGACGCCCCCTTCTAGCCTCTTGTATACACATCCTGGGGCTCCCCCATAGTAGATCAGTGCACCCAGCAGCACCCACAAAGCCTGAGACATTGGCAAGAACAAATCTGCACAAGTGAGGGCAAACGGCTGTAAGCGAGGCTGATAGCAGAGCCACATTGGGTTTCAGAGCCCCGATGGAGCTCCGGGAATTACAACAGGATGAAGCCCTAGGGGACTAGGGCCAGGCACTGTTAGGAGTTGCCTCCCTTCGTGTAGTGTATGTCTATATGCGTGCTCGAGTGGGCGCACATGTGTGTATGCCCTTGTGTGGAAGTCCTCATGTGGAGGTCAGAGGACACTTTTCAGGAGTCACTTTTCCCCTGCTACCATGTAGGTCCTGGGAATTGAACTAAGCCCATCAGGCTTGGCTGTAAGCACCTTTATCTACTGAGGCATCTCGCCAGCCCCTTGTTTATGCTTTTGACATAAAGTCACTGAAGCCAGCACCTACCAACTCAGCTAGCCAGCAGGCTCCAGTAATTCTCCTTGTGCCTGGGTTACAGACACAAGCAGCCACGTGCAGATCTTACAGGGGTGCCGGGGGATCTGAACTCAGGCCCTCATGCTTGCAGGGCAGTTATTTCACCCACTACACTCTCTCCCCAGCCCCTTTCTTTGGGCTCTAGAGGATACACCTCAAGACCATTGTTACACCCAAAGATGCCTTCCTGTCCTGGATGCTGCCATAATGCAGGATCATCTATATCTCGCATCATCTTACAGGTTGACCTGGGAGCTGGGCCTGGCTGAGATGGAGTGTTGATCCTCCAGGTCTCTCTGCTCAAATCCAGTTCCTTCTGGATCTTCTCGGGCCTGGTCTGGGGAACATAAGATCCTCCCTTTATTTCCCACTAGAAACGTGGTTCCTTCCTTCCTTCCTTCCTTCCTTCCTTCCTTCCTTCCTTCCTTCCTTCCTTCTTTCCTTCCATGGGCTTCTCTCATTTAGGAGATCAGAGTTTCAAAGGCAAAGCTTAGAGAGAAGGGTCCAGGATGCAAGGACCATGACGTTAAGTCAGTGAGGCTTTAGAGCACTGGGCAAGATTTGGGAACCCAACTATGACAAGTGACTGGGCTGGTTAGAGAAGGCAGATGCCAGAGGGAAAGAGATCACTAGGCACTTTTCAACCCAGACATGATTCTGATCCCAGCATGGACAGGATAGGGAAGGAAGTGCTTGCCTACCATGCACAAAGCCCTGGGCTTGATCTTTAATAAGGCATACACCTGGGCACGGTGGTATACATCTGTAATCCCAGCACTCAGGAGGCAGAAGCAGGAGAATTAGGAGTTGAAAGCCATCCTGTGCTACATAACAAGTTTAAGATGGGCCTAACATACATAGCCCATATCTTAAAAATCAGGGAGGGGCAGGAGAAATGGACATTTGGGCTATGAGACAGCAGGGAACTCTGTCAGCTGGGGAGAGTTCTGGTTGAGGATGGAGGGCAGTTTGAGAGTAGAGGGCCAGCCTCTGTCTCACCCCCTAGTGCACCTTCCCTCCCACAATTCTGCATTCATCCAACTTGGACCCCTTGTACACCAACTACTTCCTAATACTTTCTTAGCCTTGCCGCTTCCTCTTCCTGCCCCAAACCCCTCCTGATAACCTCCCTTCTTCCCAGGCCCCTCCTAATACCCTCCCTTCTTCCCAGTCCCTGATCTCAGTTAGCAGGTGACAGACCAGATGGCTCCTTACTATGATATTTTTATCCTGATCCCCAGATAAACCCTGTCTTGACCCACTCCCTCCACTACAACGAGCTCTGTCCTCACTGTACCAGGAACAGGAAGTGGAAGAAGATGCTGGGGACAGAAAGACTGTGCTCAGACACCCAAGTGGCAAGCTCAAAGCAGCAGCAGCAGCAGCAAGCCTCCACCATCTGGTTGGCAGGCGACCCCAACTGCAGCTCGTCCTTGAATCACATCTTGTAAAAAAAAAAAATCATTTGCACATTTGAGTTCCAAGTCCCCTCAAAACGGTATAAACACCACCGTTCCGAGCACCATAAAAACCACAGCGAACATTTGTGGAGACTCAAACATGTGTATTGACATATGGCGCGAATATCACTCGCTGTGTCTTTTTAGCGTTGGACGGATACACCAGGCATCTGCGCTCAGAATGGTTTGAATGGAAAGCTTTGAGGAAAAAAAAAAAAAAAAAAAAAAAAAAAAGAGCTGAGTGCGGAGCAGGCTGTCCCAGGCTGGGCTGCTTGGCAGGGAAGCCCAGGAATGAGGCAGGGATAGATAGGGCTGGTGGCTTCAGCAAAGAGGCATAGCATGAGTTCCTAAGGGCAGGAGGACAGACACACACACACACACACACACACACACACACACACACACACACACCTAGTTCACTCAAGCTAGACCCTCTAAAGCAACCTTTCTCTTCCTCTATCTTCCTCCCTTCCTACCTCAAAGGAGCAGCTTGGTCTTTTGACTTAGCGAGCCGGGGTCAGCTCAGGAAAGCAGGCACATTTTAAGCCATCTCTCAGGTCCTAGAGGCCCCATTCACTTGTTCATTCATCACAGGCCATGAGCAAGTTATTTAAATTTCATTTTAATCACATTTATTTATTCAGGGGTCAGCTAGTCAACATGTAGAAGTTAGAGGTCAACTTGTGGGAGTTTTCAGGCTGACTGGAGGACATGCTTACCTCCCGAGCCATCTCATTGGCTCTGATCAAACTTGGAACTTTATTTTTCTGAGACGAGATCTCAGACTCACTAAGTAGCTGAGGATGACCTTGAACTCCTGATCCTTCTGCCTCTACCTCCAAAGTGCTAGCATATGTAGGAGTGGTGCTCCGCTATTCCCAGCTTACTCCGCATCTTTGCTGAAGAGCCCAGAGCCTCTGTCTCACTGCTTTATACAGAGTCTCACTACGTAGCTCAGGGTGGCTTCTTCCAATGCAGATCTAAGAGCTAGGAGTAAATACCCTGCTTCTTACCAGCTCTTATTAAGGACTGACAGTCAGCTAGTGGCTATCTAGACTTTTGTAAGTCTCTCCTGTAACCCCCATCATAAGGTCATATTGGGGCATTTCACTTTGGGGCTGACAGAATAGCTCAGCGAGTAAAGGAACTTGACATTAAGCCTGATGACCTGTGTTTGCCCCGCCACCCCCATCCCTACATGATGGGAGGAGAAAACCAACTCCACAAAGTTGTTCTCTGACCGCCATACTTATATTGTGGCACATGCATCTCCACCCCACCCACCCCACTTCCAGTAATAATAATAAGAAATACAACATTAGGGCTGGGAAGGTGGTTAAGAGCATTTGTGTCTCTTGAACAGGACCTGGGTTCAGTTCTCAGCACCTACATGGTGGCTCATTACCATCCTTCTCTCCAGGTCCAGGAGATCCAAACCCTCTTCTAGCATGTACATACTTACACATAGGCAGGTGAAACATGCATGCATATATAATACAATAGAAATAAATACATAAACAAATATTTAATTCTTTTTGTTTGTTTGTTTTTTTGTTTTTGTTTTTTCGAGACAGGGTTTCCTCGGTGTAGCCCTGGTTGTCCTGGAACTCATTCTGTAGACCAGGCTGGCCTCAAACTCAGAAATTCGCCTGCCCCTGCCTCCCAAGTGCTGGGATCAAAGGCGTGCCCCAACACGCCCGGCTTAATTCTGTTTTTCAGGGTTTCTCTGGGTAGCCTTGGCTGCCCTTGAATTTATAAGATATGCTTGCCTCTGCCTCCCCAGTGCTGGGATTAAAGGTTTATACCACCACTGGCTTTAAAATATTTTTTAAAAGAATGCCAAAGCCCTTGGGCTGGCTAGTTTTTATGTCAGCCTGACACAGCTAGAGTCACGTGAGAAGACAGAATCTTAATTGAGAAAATACTTCCATACGATAAGCTTGTAGACAAGACTGTAGGTTTTTTTTTGTTTGTTAGTTTGTTTGTTGACTGATAATTAACACATGAGGACAGAATTTACGGTGTGTGTGTGTGCCATTCTTTGGTAGGTGGTCCTGGGGTATCTAAGAAAGCAGACTGAGCAAGCTATTGGGAGCAAGTCAGTAAGCAGCCCCCCCCCCCCCTCCATGGCCTCTGCTTCAATTTCTGCTTCCAGGTTCCTGCCTTGAGTTCCCACTGTGACTTCCCCTTCATGGCAGATTGTAAAGTATAAGTAAGGCAAAATACACCTTTTCCTCTCAGAGCTGCTTTTGGTCACAGGAGCACAGTATCACAGTAGCAGAAACCCTAAGTCAGCCCTTACACCCAAATCACTCCTTGGTCCCTGAGGATTGCTTATGACACATTGATTGGGTGACTGGGAACTCTACCTTAGACCTGGTAAGGGACCTAGATAAGCAAATGGTCTGGAGCTCTGGGCTGCAATAGCTAATCCTTCCACCTGGCTTTGGAAAAATAAGTCAACCTTGTAACTAGACACTGGCTCAGCGCCCACTGTGGTTCTGATTGGACAAGAAAGGAACTTTGAATTATTTTGATACAGTGTGTCTGTAAGGAAAGGCCATGGACACAAAGTATCTTCCCGAAGGCTCACGGCTTGAGGTCTTGGTTCTCAGCAGGAGTATCCAATCTTTGAGATGTGGTGGGATCATGAGAGCTCTAACTAGTCAGTGGATTGATCTATTTAGGCCAACCTGTGGGTCTCAAGCCCTTTGGGAGTTAAATGACCCTTTCATAGGGGTTACCTAAGACCACAGGAAAACACAGATATTTACATAACAGTAACAAAATAACAGTTATGAAGTAGCAACAAACACAATTGTATGGTTGGGGGTGACCACAACACAAGGGACTATATTAAAGAGGACCAGCATTAGGAAGGTTGAGAACCAACCTCCCTAGACAAAAGCTCTACCACTGAGCCATATCCCTAGCCCCTCGTTGGGGGATTCAAGGCAGCTGCTTCACCTCAGAACACCTTCAGAAGGACTCAGAACCTCAATGCTTCCAGACTTAGCCTTGATGCTGTCCTTCCAACGTCAGATCAGGGTCTCTTCTAACTTGGGTGCATGCTGCTTACAGGAAGATGCTGCCAAGAACAGCAGAATATGAACTAGAGCCTAGAATCCTTCAGTAAGCTGAGGTGTGGCTCATTAGTAGAGCACCTTCTTAGGAGGCCCTGGGTTCCAAACATACAATGCAAACAGTAACTTTTTTTTTTTCCTTTTTGGTTTTGAGAGACAAAGTTTCTCTCTGTAGTCCTGGCTATCTGTTGGAACTCACTTTGTTGATCAAGGTTGATCTGGAATTCTGCCTGTCTCTGTCTCCTGAGTGCTGGGATTAAAGGTGTGTGCTACCATTGCCTGGCACAAACAATCAAAACATTTAAAAGGTCCCTTTCAATAAAGTTGTCTGAGCAGCCTTGGGTTCTCTTATCCAAGCCAGAGCACCCCAGTCTCTCTCTGGGGTATCAGCGAGGGATAATTAAGCCAATAGAGCCAGAAGCATGCATAGATACCTAAGGCAGCACCCCAACCTCACCCTGATGACTTGGTCTATCCTTGTATCCTGGTATTGTTTTGTTTTTAGGTGACAGGACCAACTGATGGCCAAACCCCTTGCTGTGCCTATCAAAGGATGACCTAGAATCCCAGCTTCATAGGAAGAGGAGGAAATTAGCCTACTGCCCGCCTACTCATGGCTATCACCTTCCAAATGAAGATTGGAAATTTTAAGCAAACAGCCTAAGGGTACTGGTGGGCGACAGATAAGGGCCAAACTCAAATCTCCTCCTTTCTCTTTCCCTCCCCATTTCTTTCTTCCCTCCCCCTTCCCTCTCTTTCATTTTCCATCATCCCCATCCCCTCCCCTCCCCTCCCCTCCCCTCTCTTCTCTTTCCTTTCTTCTTTGTTTTCTCATAAACACAGTCTCACATACCCCAGGCTAGCCTTGAACTTGAGATGTGGCCAAGAATGACTTTGAACTCCTCTCGCCTCCACCTACCATGTGTTGGGATTACAAAGCACCACCACACCTGGTTTAAGGGGGCTGGTGATGGAAGCCAGCGCGTTCTGCAGGGTAGACAAGCAGTTTAACACCTAACTGCATTCTCACCCCCCCCACCCTCTTTCTTGTTCCAACAGTGTCTCCCTGTGCAGCCTAGATTCGCCTGAACTGCCAGGTAGCCTGGGCTGCCCTCAAACTTCAGGTCCCCTCACCCCAGTCCTGGGATAACAGGCTTGCGCCATTCCTGTCTTGACTGTCCTGTTAAAAGCAAGGAAGGATGGCTCCCTTTCCTTGCCCAGTGGGTGGTAAGTAGGTGCTTACTAACTCTACAGGAAAGTGGCCTTGCCTAGTCACCTAATTGCCTGACAACTCATTTTCTTAACCATTTGGACTTGACACTGAGATAAGAATGTCTGACTTTTGATAGTGTCAAATGACTGTTGATAGTAATCACAGCCCCAAAGGTGAAATCAAGGATCTAACCGCTTCCCTGCCCCTGACTACCCAGCATCCTCTTGTTCAAACCTCAAGTTTGTTTGTTTTTTAAGGGGTGGTTTCTAGACAAATTCTTCTTAGTTTACTCTTTGCCTTCTATCCCTATTTTGTTTTGGGGTTTTTTGTTTGTTTGTTTGTTTGTTTTGTTTTGTTTTGAGATAGGGTTTTTCTGTATAGTCCTGGCTGTCCTGGAACTCACTTTGTAGACCAGGCTGGCCCTGGAACTCAGAAATCCACCTGTCTCTGCCTCCTGAGATTAAAGGCGTGCGCCACCACTACCGGCCTATCCCTGTTTTAAACCAAACCAAATTCAGATTGATGGTTCAAATCCCTAACCACAGCACTTGGGAAGCAGAAGGGTTGTAAGTTCAAGACCTGCCTGTTTTCAAAATTAAAAGTGAAAATAGGAGGCTTAGCTGAGGCTCAGTGGTAGAGCTCCTGCCTAGAATCCCCCAGTGAGGAGCTAAGGGCGTGGCTCAGTGGTAGAGCCCCTGCCTAGAATCAGCCAGTGAGGAGCTAAGGGCATGGCTCAGTGGTAGAGCCCCTGCCTAGAATCCCCCAGTGAGGGGCTGGGGGCGTGGCTCAGTGGTAGAGCCCCTGCCTAGAATCCCCCAGTGAGGGGCTGGGGGCATGGCTCAGTGGTAGAGCCCCTGCCTAGAATCCCCCAGTGAGGGCCTGAGGACTTGACTGCAGTGCTTGCCTAGCATGTGTGAGGCCCTGGATTCCATTCTCAGCACTACAAAAAGAAAAAAAAAAAGAAAGAAAGGAAAGGAAAGAAAAGAAAAGAAAAGAAAAGAAAAGAAAAGAAAAGAAAAGAAAAGTCCTAAGGAACACAAAACAACCTGAAGAAGATAAGAGGAGCATCTTTTGTCACCATCCTGGTTTTCTGTCATCTGGAGCTGACTGTGTAGCTTGTGTTGGCAGAAGAGTGGGGTAATTGATCTGCTTGTGTCATCCTCAGAATGTGCTCCTCCCTGGGCTCATGTGAGCCTCCAGGTGTGGACAGGCAGGCTGCTCTCAAAAAACAAGCCTTCTGTTAGCCTGGGTAAAGGTACTGCCCTTTCTCACACAAGGCTATTGAGCTCATCCATAACCTGTTTTTCTTTCATCTCTCCTCCCTTCCCTCCTTCCCACCCTCTTTCTTTCTTTCTTTCTTTCTCTCTTTCTTTCTTTCTTTCTTTCTTTCTTTTTCTTCCTTCCTTCCTTCACACTCAGAGCTCTACCTGCTTCTGCCTCCCGAGTGCTGGGATTAAACATGTGTGCCACTCGCCTGCCTTCCTTTCTTTTTTTCTTTTTCTACCTTACTCTTTTTCTTTCATTTGCTTTGGGACAAAGTCTCAGCAGATAGCCCGAGATGGCCTCAATTTACAGCAATCCTTCTGCTCCTGCTGTCTTCCCCGCAGTGCTGGGATGAAGGCCCCAACAAGCACAAGTGGCTTCCGTAAGTCTTTTCAGATAGATTTGTCCCAGTTTCTTCTTACTGGAGAAGGTGACATTCGATGGTTTTTCAGGAAGTCCTCTCTACCGTGACCTGTTCATCTTAGACTTGAATTCTGGAGACAAGGTCATGCAAAGGAGAGACGTACAATGGTGGGACAGGGCTTGGAGTTGGGGGCCTTGACTGAGCAGGCATGCAGCTATCTGCTGAGACTTTGGGGCATTTGCTAAGGGAACAGTAAGAGTCAGAGATAGAGTCTGGGAGGTACCCAAGGCCAAAAATAATCTTTGTTAGCAGGCATGGTGGCACACACCTTACCCCATGCTCTGGAGGGAGGCAGGCCAGGCAGATCTTTGTGAGTTCAATGGCAGCCTGGTCTATATAATAAACAAAAAGCCAAAACATCATTACCTCCCCATGTGATGTCATACACTTGTAGTCCTAGCACTGAGAGCATTTAAGAGGCTGAGGCAGAAGGATTTCTTTGAATTCAAGGCCAACCTGAATCATATAGTGAATTGCAGCTCAGCTGTCCAGGCAACAGTGTAAGCTCTCCTCTCAACAAAACAAGATGGATCCTCCTGATAAAGTACTCACCTTGCAGACATCAGGAGCTGGCAGAGTTCCATCCCCAAAACCCACATGAAGAAATTCCAAGTGTAAAGGGCTTTCACTGTAATCCCAGTTCCTCAACAAGTAAGGAGAAAGCCAGGGTCACTAATGTTTACTGGCCAGCTAGCGTGGCTTAACTGGGGAATTGTAGGCCAAGAAGAGACCCTGTCTCAGAAAAGAGTTCTAGCACTTGGAAGGTAGAGACAGGTGGATCTCTGTGAGTTCTGGGCCAGCCAGAGCTACATAGTAAAATCATGTCTCAAAAAAAAAAAATAAGGGCAGACTGAGGAATGACACCCAAAGTTGCCCTGTAGCCCTCATATTCATGTGTACCTGCACACACACACACACACACACACACACACACATGCATGCACACAAACACACATACACACACACACACACACACACACACACACACACACACACACCTGATATCTCTTTGGGTCTCCGACTTGTCTCCTGCTTCATGATAAAGACCAGTAGCAGGTCCTACCCCAGACTTGCTATAAGGCCGACGTGTGATGACAGCCTTCCAGGAGCTTTGTATACCATAAGGTCTTCCTCAGCAAGTAAAGAGAAAGCCAGGGTATGGGCAAGATGGTTTAGACTAGAAAGACAAATCCAGAAGTGTCTCAGAGACTCCACCACCTTGTGCACTTCAACAGGATGAGTCCTTACATCAAAACAGCTCTGGATGTAGACAGGAAGCATTATTTATGGTCATTGCATTCCAAGAAAAATAGAAAAGAGCATAGGTGAGCTGGCTCGGTCAGAAAGGTGCTTACTGCCAAGCCTGATAGCCTGAGTTTGATTCCGGGGACCCACATGGTAAGAGAGAATTGACTTCTGAAAGTTGTTCTCTGATTTCCACATGTACATCCTGACATAACACATCTACACACACACATTAAATAAATAAATAAATACATACATACATACATACATACATACAACTTAAAATTTTTATGTAAAAAATGTGTTTATTTAAAGAGGTCAGAAGGCTGGAGCTATCTATTGCTTAGTTGATAGAGCACTTGCCTAGAGAAAGAGAGGCTGCCAGTCACAGACATTTCCGGGTCCTTCCCAAGCAGGCAGTGACATCTGGTAAACCCATTGTCTGCTATTCTGTGGGGATAGAAAAGTGTTAGACAGAGGAGCCAGAGGCAGTTTGCCTAATGTGTCTTCTCTCTCTCTCTCTCTCTCTCTCTCTCTCTCTCTCTCTCTCTGCCTTTTCAGTTCTTGTGAACGCAACAAAATAACAGCTGTTCATAATTTCATGCATAGAGAACTATGTAAATCTCTGTGATGAAAATGTGTTGCGTTTCTTGTTTCTTGCAGAGGAAGTGTGCCTGCCAGAGACGCAGCCCGCTCTGCATACAGTTGTGAAAGCTCACATGCAGCTTGGAGTTGATTGAAGCATGTGTTCCACGGGGACCACTCACTGCTCAATTTGGGAATGAGTCTGGGCTACCAGATAGTAAGTGGCTTCCAGATCTATCCCTGCCAGCCAGGGTGATTTGAAGGCCAAGAGTCTTGGTTCCAATTTAAGCTGGGTCTCCTCTGATTGACACATTAGACTCAGTAGTGTGTGAGTGTGTACATGCATGTGTGCATGTGGGGTGTGTGTGCTCAGCTGTAGAGGTGAGAGGACAACTTTTGGGAGTTGGTCCTCTCCTTTCACCATATGGGTGCTGGGGGTCAAATTCAGGTCAACATCAGGTTTTGTGGTAAGTGGCACTTGCTACCCACTGAGCAATCCTGCCTGCCCTGACTTTGTATTTTGAGACAGGATCTCTTTCTCCCTGAACCTGTAGATCACTGATTCAGCTAGGCTGTGCTAGCCAGCGAGCCTCAGGGACCCTTCTATTTCCATCTTACCACTGCCAGGGTCCCAAGCATATGCTACGATCTCCTGGCTCTTTTATGTGTGTGCTGGAGAGCAAACTCAGGTGCTCACGCTTGTACACAAAGTGCTTTATCAAAGGCTCCCCAGCCCCCTGTGTGTTCTTTTGTGGCTACATGGGAATAAAAATACTTATATTTCAGAGAACATCTGTATAACAGTTACGTACCTGTGTATTTATTCACTTCTAACAACCCTTACTTAGGAAGGTCAATCATATGTACAGTGTTTAAAACATCTGCTCATTTTAATTAACAACTTCATACATGTATAGAGTGTCAATTTAATCTTAGGGACCCCCCCCAATGCTCTTCTTATGTTTTTACAGGTATTTTTTCACACCCACGTATGTGAGCGAGCTTGTACAATGATGTATGTGTGGAGGTCAAAGGGCAGCCTCAAGTGTCAGTCTCTGCCTCTTCCCCCTTGTTTGAGACTCCACTGCATACCCAAGGCAAGCTAGCCCTTGAACTTCCTGGGAGTTTTCTTTCTCTCCCTCCCCATCTCGAACGCTGGCATTACAGGCATGTTCAGGTCTGGCTTGCTATGGGTCCTGGGAAATTGAACTCAGTTCCTCACACTTAAATAGCAAGTGCTTTAACCACTGAGCCATGTTCTGGTTCCTGTTTACAGACTTTGTCTCCTCCTTGGAGGAGGTAAAAATATGAGAAGGGGAGGGTGGAGGAGGGGAGGGTGGAGGGGTGGAAAGAATGGGGTGCAGTGAGGGTCAGGGTGGGGGTGGTGAAGAAAGGACTGGAGGCTAGACCCCAAGGGTGGTTGGTCATCATCTGTATTCTGAGGTTCTACAGTTGACCTGCTGCCCTGGTCCCTGCCACCTGCCTGATGATGTTAGGTCAGGCACTGCTGGAGGCAACTCTGAGACAGTTTCAAGTATAGCCGCCTTAGTGAGATTTGATCATACTGAGGACCCATCAACACTTTCATGGAAGTAAGGGGAGTGGTTGTGAGCAGCAGAGGACAAAATTAAAGCATCAGCAAGGCCATTTAAAAAAAAAGTCTGAGCCGGGCGTGGTGGCGCACGCCTTTGATCCCAGCACTTGGGAGGCAGAGGCAGGCGGATTTCTGAGTTCGAGGCCAGCCTGGTCTACAAAGTGAGTTCCAGGACAGCCAGGGCACACAGAGAAACCCTGTCTCAAAAAACCAAAAAAAAAAAAAAAAAAAAAAAAGTCTGAGGGTCCCCGTGTGTGTGTGTGTGTGTGTGTGTGTGTGTGTGTGTGTGTGTACATGAGTCTGGGCACACGTATATAAGTCAGAAGGCAACTCCTGGGAGTTGTTTCTCTCCTTCCACCATGGGGATTTTAGGAACTGAACTTGGGTCATCTGCCTTGGCAGCACATGCCTTTCCCCTCAGCCAGTGTTTCTCAGCCTTCCTAATGCTGCGTGCAGCCCTTTGATACAGTTCCTGTTGTGCTGCCCCCCCCCAACCAGAACATTATTTCCACTGCTACTTCATGCTATAATGTTGCTACCATTATGAATCATAATGTAATTATTTTTGGAGATGTAGGTTTACCAAAGGGGTCACAACCCTCAGGTTGAGAGCCACTGCCCTAAGCCATCTTTACTGGCCTCTCTAGCCTTATTTGAGAGTTTCCCCTTTCCTACTGCCATCTGAAGACATTTGAACACATGACTCCCCCTTGAAGTAGCAGAAACTCGGTTACTAGAGAAATAAAGATTAGCGATGAGTTTGAAATCATGCACAATAATAATACATGCACACAACACACACCCACATGTCAACCACATATCAATCACACATTCAGGGGTGGGGGAAACAAACAAAAAACAAAACCTAAAACAATAACCAAAAGATCATATTCTGGGCCAGCCAAGAAGGCTCAGCACTGAAGGTGATGATGTCACGTGGATGAAGACCTGAGTTCGATCCCCAGGACCCACGTGATAGAAGGAGAGAACAGACTTCAAAAAAGTAAGTCATCCTCTGGCTTCTATGTGCATGCAGGAGCATGCCCGAACCCACCTACATATATACAGACACAATCCATAAATGAAGTGAATCTTAAAAGGTGTTGGGCAGGTGAGAGGGTTCAGTAGACAAAGGAGCTTGCCACCAAGTCTAACCACACCAAGTTTGAGCCCTAGGACCCACATGGTCGAAGGAGAGAAATGATTCCTGCAAGCTGTCCTGACTTCCACATGACTGATATTGGTACACTCACCACCCATAACCCCCAACAAACACATACGTGCGCGGGCGCACGTGTGCACACACACACACACACACACACACACACACACACACACACACACACGCAGGTCCTTATGATTTTTGGAAGTGATTGTTCCAAGCAAAGCAAACTGAATCATCAAATCGGTTCCATCACTGATAAGCCCCAGAGTAACCGCCACCTCCCAATACCCAGCCTTTCTTATCTTGGATCACATTAAGCAGAAAAACAAGTGGGGAAAAAAATCCTTAAATAATTACGGAGGTGGGCAGAGTTTATTTTGTGATTGAAGTAGTTGATAACGCTTGTATAAGGACTAAAAAACATCTCCTATAAAAATGTAATCTGAATGTTTTTGTTGTAGAAAAAAATCTGTGAATCACAAATTATGAAAAACATCAGCAGGCAAGGCTGTGGACAAGTTGCTACAAGCATCTCCGGCATCCGATGAGCTCACGCCTGGGTCCGGCTTGGCTTCAGTAGTGTTGGGCTTCTATCAGATTCACAACTCTAGGTTGCCTTGATGCTGGCTCCAGGCCTTGCCCCGATCGTTTCCCATTGTCAGATGTTGGGGGGAAATATAGTGAAAAACCAAAACTTGGCTGGACACCTGAGACCACAATTAGAGGTGGACCATATTGTGTTTCAAAAAAAAAAAAAAAAATTCGCCGGGCAGTGGTGCACGCCTTTAATCCCAGCACTCGGGAGGCAGAGGCAGGTGGATTTCTGAGTTCGAGGCCAGCCTGGTCTACAAAGTGAGTTCCAGGACAGCCAGGACTACACAGAGAAACCCTGTCTGGAAAAACAAACAAACAAACACAAAGAAAAGAGGGGAGGAGAGTAGAAGAGACAATATAGGGGAAATAGAAAGAAGGGAAATAGGGAAGGAGAAAGAGAGAGACACAGAGAGAGGACACACACACACACAGAGAGAGAGAGAGAGAGAGAGAGAGAGAAAGAGAGAGAGAGAGAAATCTCTACACTTGGCTTGGTTAAAAAATTCCCCATTGATTCAGAGACACATGCTTTTAATCCCAGCACTCAGGAAGCAAGCAAGGGCAGTTGGGTTCTATGAGTTTGAGTCTACATAGGGAATCTTTGTTTCAAAAGAAACAGAAAAGAACATTCTGTAAGCAGACTAGAAAGGCTTGAGGAATCTGAGTGGACTCTGGCCAGTCAAAGAAACAATGATCTCTACCAGTGTGTGGTGCAGCTTTGGGGAGCAGGCAGAACACTGGAGTGCTGAGGCAGGAGAGGGGATGACATGCTGAGTGGGGAGAGATGATCTACATAGCAAACAGGGAATGTCATAGAAGTTTCCTGGACTTGGCAGCATTTCAGGACCCTGATCTATCTTGACCATGGCAACTTGCTCCATATATCCAGTAAACTTGAGACCACAGACACCCAGATTAAAAGAATAAAGGAAAAAGGACGACAGAGGGTCTAGACAATTGTCCCCAAATACCTTTTTATTTTGATATACATCCAAGGCCATGATATTCTGATATTCATTTCCATGGTGACACCATTCATGACCTAAAAGCCCCAAATGCAGAAATGAATAACTCCACATGGCCTTAATTCCATTCTTCCCCTTCCTTTGTTTTGGGGACACTGGGAACCAAATTCCAAATCTTTACAAGCTACACCTGTGCTTTTCTGCTGAGCCATTCCCCCAGCCCCTCACTGAGGGATTCTAGGCAGGGGCTCTACCACTGAGCCACGCCCCCAGCCCCTCACTTGGGGATTCTAGGCAGTCATTCTATTGCTGAGCTGTATCCCTAGGTTAAAGAGTTTCACATTAATTAAGCTAATTCAATCTAAATTAAGCTAATTTATTTCTTCTTCCCTCTTCAACCCTCTTTCAAATATTAATTTATTTTATGTGTGTGAATTTTATTTATTTTTGTCTGCATGTGTATCTGTGCACCATGGGCATGCCTGCTGACTGAGGAAGCCAGAAGAAGGTGTTGAATCCCCTGAAATTAGAGTTGCAGACAATTGTGAACTGCCATGTGGATGCTGGGAACTTCCAAACCCAGCTCCTCTGGAAGAGACCAGTGCTTTTAACTGCAGAGCCATCTCTCCAGACCTTACTTTTATTTTTAAATGTGTGTGTGCAGGTTCCAGATGAAGGTAGAAGAACAACCGGATTTCCTGCAGCTGCAGTCACCTGACATGTGTGCTGTGACCTGGACATAACCTCTGCTAGCGTTCCTCACCCTGAGCCGGCCATCTTGCCCCAGGTTTTTGTTTCTTCATTTTGAGTCAGGCTTTCACTGGGTGGCCCAGGCTTGCCTGGAACTGTTGATCCTCCTGCATCAGCTTCTTTAATGGCAGGATCCAGACCTATGCTATTCCACTCAGCCCTCACTGAAAGACAGGGAAATCAGGAGACTCGGTTTTGTGAAGCCACCCCAGGCTAAGAAATCTAGTGCCCGTGGAGGACTAGCATCTCCTAGGAAGAGCTCTGGATCCTATTGTCTTTGGAGTCTGTTCAGAGGACTTGGGGTGGCCTTCTTCCACCATGGGAAGCTGCTGGGCTCACAAGGCTGCGCCCTAGGTTTCTCCTCGAGTGAGCATTTGGAATGTGGGACTCACCCAAACACTGCCTGCAACTCCCACCGCACATCTGAAGAGAGCACAAAGTCAGTGGTACCCCACAGCGTGGCTCCACCCCTTTAACTAGGCTCAAAGGAGTGTGAAGCTCTTTCCCATCATCAGCCCTGAAGAAACCTGTCATCCCAGCACTCTAGAGATGTGGGCAGGAGGATCAGGAGTTCAAGGTCACCCTCTGTTACTTAGACCACTCAGGGCCAGTCTGAGCTCATCAAATTAAAGAGAGGGGACAACTGTTGAATGATGACTCAGTAGTTAAGAATCCTTACAGTCCTTGTAGAGACCCCAGTTCAGTTTCCAGCATCTTTGCTGACCACTTATGTCTTCAACTTCAGAGGGTAAAATGTCCTCTCCTGACTTCTAAAGGCACCTATACTCATGTGCATATAACCCACCCACATACACATAATTATAAAATAAAATAAGCGAAGCATGATGGAGCCTTTAATTACAGCACTCAGGAGGCAGTGGCAGGCATATCTTTGTGAGTTCAAGGACGCCCTAGTCTATAGAACAATTTCCAGGACAGCCAGGGTAACCCAGTCCCCCTGCCCTGCCTTCTCCTCCTCCTCCTCCTTCTTTTTCTTCTTCTTTTTTCAGAATAACTTTCAATCCAATCTTTTTAGGAAGCCTAAGTAAATAAATGACTTACTCTCCAAGTAGGAGCAGGAGGCACCTTGATAATGGGGAGTGGGGGAGGGGGAGGGTTGCTTATGGTAGTTCCTTCCTTACAGAGCTGTCTGTATTGATTAACCAAACTGATGGCTGCCAACTGTCCCGCTCCTTCATGCCACACATTCTCAGACATAATGTGTGTGCATCTGGGGTGGAGCGAGGGATGGTGGAACTGAGTAATATTTTTTAAAAAAAATAGAATAGAAAAAGAGGCAGGAAACAACATGATTGCATTAAGCAGCATGCTCTTCTGCCACGGACAGCTGGTGATGGCAGAGCTTTCAATCTTTTATTTTGTCTGAGTTGAGCATCGAAGTCTGGTGTTTAGCTCTACTTTGTATTGATTTTGGAAATGACAAGGAAAATTTCAGAAACTCAAATAAACGCAGAGATATTTGTGAAGCAAGAGTTCTGACATGATTGTGTCCCAAGAGAACTTGGGGGCTCTCTGTCTCTCTGTCTCTCTGTCCCTCTCTCTCTCCCTCTCTGGGTCTTTCATTGGTGACTAGTCAGCTCACTTAGGGATTTCGATGGAAAGTGCTTTTATGGGACTCAGGGATGGCTAAGCAGTAAAGGTGTTTGCCACCCAACTAATGACCTGTGTTCGATTCTCCCAGGACCCACTTGGTGAAAAGAGAGAGCTGACTCTTTCAAGTTGTCCTCTGACCTCCACATACTCACCACACACTTATTAAACGAGTGTTAATAAGAATAAAACTCTCCTACCACTTATATTAAAACATAAGAAATAAACTCCATAAATAAAGCAAGCTGGTAAGAGCATGCCCAGATAACACGACGCAGAATTAGGAAATACAGTTTTCAAACATCTGCAATTATGAAAAATACAATAACCAAGCAGGCAATGTTTCAAATTAAATTCCTAAATGTACATTTCATTTGACTTCATAAAACATCACTTACATTCCAGTCATCCCACTTAATTATTAAAAAGTCCCATCCAACCAGATTAATAACCACTGAAAAGATGCTTGTCTCAATGCAAAGTTCTCCCCTGCCCAGCAGAGTGCTTCATTATGAAGACAATCCCTCATTCTAGATTGTTCTTCTGTCTCTCAAAGACTTGCTGTTAACTCATCTTTAAGGCTGTAAATTATTTACATCAGAAGCAAAGAGACTCTTTGCCAGACAGAAATGATGACACTGTGTGCTGGTTTATGCTTCATCTTTTGTATATTGCATTCTGAGCATCTTCTTAAACCCAAGCAAGCTGTAAGGATTTATAAATGGTAAGTATTCAAAAGTGAGCCAGGTGCTCTAGGAGCTGAGGCAGGAGGATCTCTGGTTTGAGGGCAGTATGGGCTACAGAGTGAGTTTCAGATTGGCCTAGGTAATATATAGTGTGAGACCTTACCCCTGGAGAGTAAAGGTGCTTACTCACAACCCCTGACAACCTGGGCTTGGTCTCTGGGACATATATAGTAGAAGGAGGCTGTCCATAAGCTGTTCTTTGACCTCCAAACACCCACTGTAGCATAAGCATGGACATATAGACATACATATACATACACAATACATATCCATTTATTCACTAAATAAGTGAAGAGGAAATTAAAACAATTTAAGAATAATAATTAAAGAAAGAATTCAAAGTATGCCTCAGTTAATAGTGAAACTCTTCCTCTAGACATACAAACAAATAAATTAATAAATAATAAATAAACATACAGAGATCTGTATTTGAATGGGAAAAAACAGTCTTTTCATGTGCTGGCCACCTCACAGACACTGGACGTACATTTTCTTATTATCCAGTCTATGTGCATATGGCAAGTGTGATTGCTCCCATTTTACAGATGGGGACAAGAGAGACTTGGCAAGTCAGTCTGTCAGAAGCCACATATTTTGCCACATCATTTGGATTCTTTCTCACTAATTTTTGTTGCTGTGGCAATAATCGACTATTATAATTTCCAATATTGTTGCTGACATCGAAGTTTACAGACATGATTTGGTGGCTGTTGGATCACTAGCAAGTTTAGTACCTGTTGTGAGCCATGAGGTAAGTTTGTTCTTCCAAACTTAGCACCTAGTTTCATCCTTGATACCTGTTGGAGATACTGGGCTTTTGTTTGTTTTGCAGCACCGAAGGTGAACTTGGGGTCTCACATCTGTAAGCAAACCCTCTACAGCTTTGTCATACCCCCAGCCCCTCACTGGGGGATTCTAGGCAGAGGCTCTACCGCTGAGCCACGCCCCCAGCCCCTCACTGGGGGATTCTAGGCAGGGGCTCTACCTCTGAGCCATGCCCCAGCCCCTCCCTGGGGGATTCTAGGCAGGCACTGAACCATGCCCCGAACTCCTTTTGAAATTTATACTTAAATACAAAGGTTTCATAAAAATTTCCGGGCTATCTTTGGATTTACTCTGTAGTCCAGGCCATCCTTGAGGTTGCTATTCTGTTAGCCTCTTGAGTACATAGGATGACAAGACTTTGCCACTAGGCCTGCCTTTATCATGTATGAATGGATGGCTTGCCAGAGAAGCTTAACCTCCGAGGCTAGAGCTTGCTGGCTAGACAGCTAGACGGGAGGAGGCAGGAAGTTCCCGTCTGATTTCTACAGTGTTTTTGAAGTGCCGGTTGTCCTTTGGAGCTGCTTGCCTCCTGGATGGTTGTTGCAATCTTGGCCTCGGGACACAAAACAAGGAGCCCTCAGTTGCCTGGTGGGATGTGAGGTGGTAGGTGGGAAGACTGGTTTATTAGGCTTCTGGGTCTTTGGACTTGGAGCAGCTTTGGTGAATCACTGGACCACTACCTCTAGGGAGTTGGTGAGGTGAAAGTCCAGAGGCTTAGGAATCTGGGAAAGACAAGTCCATTGCCATGGTTACAGCCAAGCCCAGTGTACCAAAGGGTGTGTGTATGGAGGAGGAGTCAGGACAGACACTTCTCCTGCTCTGTTAGTTCACAAACAAGGAGGTGAGGTTGTCCAGGAAGTCCACTTGAACCACTGTGATTTACTCTTAACTTATAGGTCATTAAAGGGACCTTGACTCAAAGCCCTCTAGCCAGACTGAAAATTACCTATGACCTGAGAAGGCTTTTTCATGAGTGACAAAACTGGCTTACCAGCAGTTTCCCCTGAGGTCAAAAAAGCTGCAGGCTTCTGATGGTTTCAACACCATCCATGAAGGCAGGTGTGTGTGGTCACTTCAGGCCTCTGCTCCTTCTTTGTGAGTGGATTGAGAGAGGTGAGAATAGGCAAGAGCACTGTTCTCATCTAGGAGGCAGCTTTTTCTTTTGTCTTCTTATGTTACTCAGGATGGAACCTAGGGCCTCCCATAGAGGATAAGCAAGCATTCTTCCGCACCCTAAACCCCTCACCAGGGAACTATAGGCAGGAGCTCTACCACTGTGCCATGCCCCCAGCCCCTCCCTGGGGCATTCTAGGCAGGGGCTCTACCACTGAGCCACGCCCCCAGCCACCTCACTGGGGGAATTCTAGGCAGGGGCTCTACCACTGAGCCACGCCCCCAGCCCCTCACTGGGGGAATTCTAGGCAGGGGCTCTACCACTGAGCCACGCCCCCAGCCCCTCACTGGGGGATTCTAGGCAGGGGCTCTACCACTGAGCCACGCCCCCAGCCCCTCACTGGGGAAGGGGTTCTAGGCAGGAGAGTGGTGAGTCCTAGACCAGCCTAGGCTATCTCACAAGACCTTGTCTCAAAAAACAAAAGTCTGAGTTATGACTATTGTAAGACACATCTGGCCTAGTGAACAAAATTAATTGTTGCTATGACAAGAATTAGGCACAATTAGTGAGCAGACATACTGAAGGAAGGGTGTGGCCAAGGATCCCTTCAGGAATGAGGAAGAAGAACCAAAACCGAAACTGGCTGAGAGCCAGAGAAGGTGGCACATGTTTGTAATCTCAGCACTCAGGAGGTGGATGCAGGAGGATCAGGAGTTGAGGGTCAGCATGAGTTACAGGAGACCCTATCTCAAACAAGAGTGTCATGTGCCAGGCCTAAAGCTTTCAGTATGGTATGTAACTCAATTAATCCTAGCAACGATCCCATAGGGTCCTTTTGATAATTATGAGGAGGCAGAAGCTGTTTTGTTTTGTTTTATTTTGTTTTGTTTTGTTTTGTTTTGACGGGGTCTCATATACTTCAGGGTAGTCTTAAACGCTCTACACAGACAGGTTAACTACAACCTCTGTTTAAAAATTAAATTCTTATTTCTGTGGATGCACATGTATTTGTATGTGCACCTAAGTGCAGGTTCCTGTGATGGCCAGAGAGGGCGCTGGATCCCTAGGAGCTAGAGTGTAGGTTACTGTGAACAATCTCATAGAAATATTGGCAACTAAACTGAGATTTTCGCCCAGAGTAAGTGTGCTTAATTGCTGAGCCACCTCTCTCTATAGCTTCTGACCTAGAACTCTGGATCATCCTGCCTCTACCCCTGAGTGCTGGGATTATAGACATGCACCATGCTAGGTTTATGCATATTGTAGATGGAACAAGGGCTTTATGTCTGCTGGGTAAGCAATCTACCAACTAATGCATGGCCACCCCCACCTTACCCCTTTCTTTTTTATCCCAATGTTGGGGATTAAACCTGGGCCACTGCATACACTAAATAAGCTTGCTCTATCACTGTGCTCCATCCCCAGCCTAGAAACTGAATGCTTTATTTTATATCTATATTCCAGGTGTGGTGGCACACATATTTAATCCTAAGCATTGTGAGGCAGAGGCAGGCTGTGAGTTCAAGGTCAACCTGGTCTACATAGCTAGTTCCAGACCAACCAGAGCCTCATAGCAAGAGACTCCCAAATACATCAAAACCCTTTACATATTTTTTTCCTTTAACTTTATTTTATACATATGAGTGTTTTGCCTGTACAAATGTTTGTTCACCACATTTGAGCAGTGCCCTTGAAGGCTAGGATGAGGTGCTGGAGCCTACAGACAATTATGAGCCACCAATGTGGGTGCTGGGAATTGAAACGGGTCATCAGGAAGAATAACCACTGAGCCACCTCTCCATCCCCAGAGACTGTTCTTAGCCCTTCACTGTTTCACCATCAATCTGGGAAGAGCAGGTTATGTTAAGTTAGTACTGAGGACACTGAGCTAGACCAGTTCGTAACCGATTCAAAGTTACCCAACGAACACGCTTCCGCAGAGTGTGTGGTGCATGCCCCGCTGTTGTTTGTGCCTTCTCAGGGCTCAGAGACACAGGTTGAAAGAGCACCGAGCTCTTTTTGCTTCAGCTGCAGCAGTAGCAGCCTGGATTGTTCCAGGGAGCCCGGGTAGGCGGGTTTTGAGGAGAGGCAGCGACAGGAAATTTGCTCTATTGTTTGAAACAAGAGGTGCAAACAAGTCCTGGACTTTGAAGTGCTGAATAACAGATTCCTCCGGGAGCAGAAAGGCGAGAAGCTACAAGATTCCTGAGCTGGTGTCAAACGCACCGCTCTGAGGAGGATGGGGGGCGGAAGGGGGACGGGGACGGGATGTGGTGACCTTGGGAGAAACTGGGGCAGGATTTGTTCGAGACAAATGGATCTTAAATAAATGTATCAGATGATAAGGCTGCATCAGATGACAAGGAAGGGATATGGGGTCACTTTTTCTCCCCCACCCTTTTTTTTAGGAAGCTCTTTTTTGAAGAAAAAGAGCGTGCAACTTAAGGAGTGAGGGAGCTCCCTAGTAAAACACAGAGCGATTCCAAAAGCAAATAGAACCAGACTTTGCCACCCGCTCCGACTCAGGTGGTAATAAAACTGGTGATCTGATCAACCGTAGCTTGTGAAAACTGATCCTGACTCCCACTCACAAGCCCGTATTAAATTGAGGAATGCTGAAAAGCAGAGAGACCCGTTTGAAATTAGTTCCAATTGGTTCCCTAAACTGCCCGCCTTGAACTCCCATAGCGTATCTGCGACCCCTCCCTTCTCAAGGTGGAAGCCAGAATAGGCTAGTTAATCAGATTCTCCCACCCTTGCCAGACAGTCCATTAAATCTGACTCCCCTTGCGTGAGGAAGAGCGAACCTTGGGCAATTATTAAGTAGATTCTCAATGACGACTAGGAAAACAGCCTCTTCCAGCCGTCTAGATTGCCAAACCGCCAACCCCGCTGTACTTAAGGGGGACTTTTGACTCTCCTGATCGTCTTTGCAATCAATGGTTCATTCAAGAGCAAGGTCAAGCTATCCATTTTTATGATAGATGCCCTGGACCAGGGTGTCTGGAGCCTCCACTACCACAGAAAGATGTCTGCAGACAAGAACGCTGCTGCCAAGGATCGCTGGCAAGCCGGCTGCTGCAAGGTAGGACCACAATCCCTCCCGGGCCAGCAATACCGAGGGTTACCTGCAGGGGCGGGGAAGAGACTCTCTGTGGGACACCCTGGTTGGTTTTGAAGGTCAGACATGGACAGGGTGGATTAGGTCCGGGTGGTACAGAAGACCCTGACATAGGGGCTGGGGGATGTGTCTCAACCACAGAGTATTTACCGGCTAGACACTAGGCTCTGGGATTCATCCCCAGCTCTGCCAACCCTCTCTGAATCTCTTCCTACTTGGAAAACCTGCTCCCAAGGCCTAGCTAGAGACACACTTGTTGAAAACCCAGTGTCTAATGAAGGCAGGGATTAGGTGTTTTTTATAGGCAGAGAGAGGGCTCTTCCAAGATTGTGATTTCCCACCTCAGGATGCCCCACGTGGCTCTATTCCTGACCCTCTGCCGAGAGTTCCCATAAATGTTTTATAGCTGGGGGTTGGGGATAAGGCTCAGAAGTTTCCAAGGGGAAGGAAGTAGAAGACAGACACATGGCTGGGTTGGAATGAGACTGAGAGTTCCATTCTCTTGAAGTCCCAAGGGTGTTCGTTTGGGGCCATAGTAACACACCTTTGTAGGGTCGAGTTCTGTGGGATTTTTGCTTCTGCCAGATATTGTCTTGTGCATACCATTTATTATCAAACATAGCTGATGTTCTTCCAGGGAGACTTGTGTGTGTGTGTGTGTGAATGTTTGTGTGTATGTGTATATATGTATTTGCATGTAGGTATGTGTGTGTGTATGTGTAGTATGTGGTTGTATGTGTGTGTGTGTCTTTGGGGGTAGGAGGTCTTCACAGAATCTTGAGCTTTCTAATGCAGCTATTCTAGTTGGCTAGCAAACCCTAGGGATGTATCCTCTTGTGTCTGCCTCCCAAGTGCTGGGATTATGAGTACCATGTACCTCTAGATCAAGCTTTTTTACCTGGGTTTGCACCCAGCCTCTCATGTTTATGTGACAAGCACTTAGCCAACTGAACTGTCTCCCCAGGGAAATTAAAAACATTTTATTAGGTTGTGTGTGTGCGTGTGTGTGTGTGTGTGTGTGTGTGTGTGTGTGTACCACTTATGCTGATTCTCTCTCACTCTATGAGTTTTGGGGATTGAACTCAGTTTTTCAGGCTTGGCAGTAAGCATCTTTAACCACTGGGCCATCTTGCTGCCCTACCCTCGAGTGATATTTTAAATTCTCTTTAATGCAGAAATTGTTTTATTTCCAGCCACCTTGCTCTACTATACCTCAGAAAACATGAATACATACACACACCACACACACACACATACACACATGCATGCGCGCGCGCACACACACACACACACACACACACACACACACACACCATTGCTGGCGGCCTGACCCAGCCCTCAGTAAAGTAGCAATGACAGATAGGAGTCTACTTTATTTCGCATCATATTCAGAAAAGGCACTGTATGTGGTTGTGGTCTTGGCCAGGATTTCTCAAATTTAAAAAAGTCCCAGCAAAAACAGAACTTTAAGTTGACTATGATGCTAGCCCCTTGCCAAAGTCAGACCTACCCAAAACACATCTCGAACTGGTAATAAGTGGTTACATTGCCAAAAGACCAAAGTATTACAATGCTCTGTGGCTTGAAGAATGTGTGTTGGGGAAGTAAAGGCATTTACTAACCAGCAAAGACAAGCCAAAGACCAGGGTGGGGTAGGAGGTGGGGAAATCCTTTCTCCCTTTGGAATTTCTTTCTTCAATGTGTAGGGATGGAGAACTCAGGATCAAGCACCTATCTCAGGCTACAGACCTAGCACAAAGTAGGTCCCCAATAATACTATTTAGAGAAATAAATCTTAAGCAAATACTTCAGTTGCTTGAGAAAGACCTTGGGAGAGGGTAGCTGACGTCACATCATTAAAAGCTGGTTGGAACACTGGGCTGGGGAGATGGTTCAATCTGCAAAGTGCTTGTCTCACAAGCATTCAGATATGGACACGAGTCTCATCCTCAGAACCCAAGAAAAAAAAAGCCTATGGGTGTGGTGGCACTGGCTTGTGATTCCCTACAAGGGGGTGAGGGGAAAGGTAGATTTTTGGGACACCCTGGCCAGCTAGCCTAGCCTATTTAGAGAATTCCAGACCAGCAAGAGATCCTCATTAAACAAAAGATGGTGGTGCCTGGTGAATGGCACCAGAGTTGTTCTCTCTCTGTGTGCATGCACACACAAGTACACCTGTGTCCATATGAACACTGACACACACACACACAGACACACACACAGACACAGACACACACACACACACACAATCAAGCAGGCCTCTGAGACCTTGTACAATCTCCATTTCTTTTCAATGGATTTCATCCTCATGTCTAGAAAATGTACTAAAATATCAGTGGAGAAAAAAAAAATTAAAAGAAGAAGATGATGAAGATGAAGATGAAGAAGAAGAAGAAGAAGAAGAAGAAGAAGAAGAAGAAGAAGTAGTAGTGGTGGAAAAGCAGTTATATAAGGGTGAAATAGATTCTGCTAATGTTTGTTTAATGCGTGTGTGTGTGTGTGTGTGTGTGTGTGTGTGTGTGTGTATGCATGTGCATGCATGTGTGTGCATGTACATGCGTGTGCCCTACTGGACACTCAACGCAGCATGCACATGGGGGACAGAGGACAATTTGCTGGTGTCAATTCTCTCCTCCTGCCATGTGGGTCCCAGGGATTGAACTCACATCAGCAGGCTTGGTGACAAGTTGACAAATACCTTTCCTTGCTGAGCCACCTCGGCAGTCCCCTGCCTCAGTTGGTTTTTGTTGTTTGCTTGGTTATTTTGTCTTACTATGTAGCTCTGGCTGGCCTGGAACTCACGGAAATCCCTTTTCTCTGCTTCCTGAGGGTTGTGACTAAAGGTGTGCGTTACCGCATCCAGCTAGGGTTAGATCTCTGTAGATCTGGCATCACAGACAGTGGTGGGTGTTGGGACTGGAATTTGGGTCCTTTGCAACATCAGTCTGTGTTCCTAACTGCGGGCGGAGCCATCTCTCCAGCCCTTCTAGGTGATTTTTTTTTTTTGCTGACGACTACCCATATGAATGGTGGACATGAGGTTGTGTGGTGACACACAGACTGTGTGGTTAGCCGACTGCTCTGGTGTGCTGACCAGAGAGATGTTTTTAAGAGCTTGGCAGGACCAGCATGGGAGGCAGCATGGAGGTATCCTGTCCAAAATGACAGGCTTCCCTTTGGTCCTCAAGAGAGGATCTCCTTGCTGACATCTTGCTGAGCAGCCTGCTGTGCATCTCTTCCCTGCATTAGGAGATGTAGTCTGTGTCACATTGAACAGTGCTTTTTCTGATCCCACCTGTCCCTCCCCTGTCCTACTCAAGAACCCATAATTTCTAAATTCTTTTGCTTACCCAAAGCCAGAATGAGCCTCAAAGGCAGGGGTGTGGATAGGGAGAATCATGGTCTAGGGATATGGTTTGACTGTAAACCCTGCTTAGAAGAACCCAGTGAGGGGCTGGGCGTGTGGCTCAGTGGTAGGGCACCTGCCAACATGCACAAGGTTCTGGGTTCAATCCTAGCTATCCCAAACAAACAAACAAACAAACAAACAGAAATGTAAAACAATGAATAAGTCTCAGTGGTCTGAGCTGGGCAGTGGTGACGCATGCTTTTAATCCCAGCATTTGGGAGGCAGAGGCAGATGGATTTCTGAGTTTGAGGCCAGCTTGGTCTACCGAGTTCCAGGACAGCCAGAGAAACCCATTCTCAAAAAAACAAAACAACAAAAAAAGTCTCAATCACTTGCTCAGATCAATAGTAACACCAAGGCACATTTCAGTGTCTCATGTAGTCCAGGTGGCCTTGAGCTGGCTGAACCCAGAGTGAGCTTCAAGACACATCATCAGGCCCTAAACTGGTAAACTCTAAGGGCAGAGACCATGTCTGTGCCTTTGGTGTTTCTGTGGTGTCTGACACAATGCTCTACTGCATGGGTGGTGCTACGGGATTAGATGATTTTGTTTGTTTGTTTTTCAGAATTATTAGTGAGATCCCTGTCTGCCTCACAAAGCTTTTTAAAAGAACATAGGAAGAGCTGGCTCAATGGCTCAATGGTTAAAAGCACCTACTTCTCTTGCAGAGAGGATCTGTGATTGGTTTCCGGCACTCACATTAAGTAGCTCACAATCCATCTATAACTAGCTCCAGGGGGATCCAATGTCCCCTCTTTGTGGACACATACATACACATGTGTGCAAACACACACATATGCATACACACACAAACACATACAGATGCAAACACACAAACACACAAATGTGCACATGGACAAAACACAATGTATATATACACACACATGCCTACACACATGTACATAGACATGTAAAACATACACGCACACGTGAGTGTGCACACACACACACATGCACACACTATAAATACAATAATAAAAAACTTAAAGCAAACAAACAAGCCAGACAGTGATGGCACATGACTTTAATTTCAGCACTTGGGAGGCAGAGGATCTCTGTGAGTTCGAGGCCAGCCTGGTCTACAGAGTGAGTGCCAGGACATCTAGGGCTATACAGAGAAACCCTGTTTTGAAAAACCAAACCAACTGGCCAAACAAACATTTCCCCCCAACCCCCTATTCTACAGAATTGTTGTTTGGCCCTCCCTGTGGCAGCTGTTGTACTTTTCCTGCCCCCCCCACACACCTTGAGCATTTCCACTTCACCCAGGCACTGTTGTTTTTCACACCTATTTCAATTAGCATTAATAGAACTGTGCTCGGTGCCTTTCTTTGGAGGCTCAGGAGAATTTTACAAGAAAGTGTTAATTATTCCCATTTTACAGGCAGGAAACCTGAGGCCAAGTGAGGTGGTGACTCAGTGGCAAAATTAGGACCTGATTTTCCCTTGCAGTTTGCCATTGTCTCCCATAATGATGGGATCATCCCCTCCTTTGCTGTGTCAGAGTTAAATTACTGTCTAAGAAACAGCATGTCAGGCAGCTGCTAGAGGAGTAACTCAGTTGGGAGAATGCTTGCCTGGCATGTGCAAAGCCCTGGATTTGATCCCTAAATCATAAATCCAGGTACAGGGGCGAACACCTAGAGCTATAGCACTCTGAGAGGAAGAGGCAGGAGAGTTGGAGATCAAGTTTATCCTTGACTGTATAGTGAATGTAAAGTTAGCTTAGGAGATAGATATATCCCAGGATATTATGTGTCTGTCTGTCTGTCTGTCTGTCTGTCTGTCTGTCTGTTTGTCTGTAGGTATGTATATGATGTTGTCTCCAAAACCAAACAAAAAATATCCAACCACAGTCTTGACATCCTTTGAGAGTCTGGTTGTATTATATCTCGCTACTTAAACCTCTAAAGACATAATACAGACTTTCAAAAACTGACAGTAGATCAAACATTTAATCTGAATAGAGCTTGAGGGAATTAAAAAAAAAAGTTTTCAACTCCCTACAAGGAAGCTCAGCTTTCTCATTCTCCACCGGAGCAAGCCTTTAGAATTGTATAAACCACACTGACCCAGGACAAAAATAATATACAACCTGACAACCCCATGACAATGAAAATCCAATTATAGTTCACAGAAATGAATCTTCATTTGACTCAAGCTGTAGAATGGCAGAGGTTTCTTTATGGTGTCATAAAGAAACGTGGGGCTGGAGAGATGGCTCGGTGGTTAAGTGCTCTTGAACCTCTTCCACAGGACCCTGAGTTCTGTTCATAGCACCCACGTTAGGTGTAAATTCACTTCAAGGGGAGCTGAGGCTTTCTCCCGGCTCCTGCAGACACCTGCAAGCTTGTGCACATGCCTACACATAGAAATGTGCACACATGATTAAAAATAAAACAAAAGTGTAGGGAATAGAAAAATGTATCACTTTGTATCATGAAAACAACTTTTAAAACCATCATGTATATCTATATATCTCTATCTATCTATCTATCTATCTATCTATCTATCTATCTATCTATATTTGCATGTGGCTGAGTATATATGGTGTGTGTGTGTGTGTGTGTGTGTGTGTGTGTGTGTGTGTGAATAAGCCTGTTTGCATCTGTGTGTGCGTACATGTGAATGGCCAAGGATTGTTTCTGCAGGCTTTCTTTCTTTCTTTCTTTCTTTCTTTCTTTCTTTCTTTCTTTCTTTCTTTCTTTCTTTCTTTCTTTCTTTCTTTGTTTTTTTTTGAGACAGGGTTTCTCTGTATAGCCCTGGCTGTCCTGGAACTCACTCTGTAGACCAGGCTGGCCTCGAACTCAGAAATCTGCCTGCCTCTGCCTCCCAAGTGCTGGGATTAAAGGCGTGTGCCACCACGCCCGGCTCTGCAGGCTTTCTTAACCAGTCACTACTTTATTCATCAAGACAGGGGCCAATCTAGTTATCTAGCTTGCTCTAGGGATTCCCTGTCTCTGCTTCTATATGGAAATTGCACATGGGCTACCATGACGACCCAGAATTTATGGGTGGTAAGATTTGAACTCAGGTCCTCTTGCTTGACCCTCTGAGCCTCTCCAGCCCCAACAGACACACAAATACACACATGGACACACACAGGCACACATGAACATATGTCTATGCATACACATATATTTTGAGACAGTGTCTCCTATAGGTAAGGTTGGTCTTGACCTGTGTAGCCAGCCATGGGTGAGCTCAAGCTTCAGATCTTCCTGCTGTCTGCCATTGCTAACATGAGGATCACATGACTCTACCAAGAGCGGTGGCTGACGCTTGGAATCTCAGCCCTGAGGATTCCGCAGGGGAGGATCAGGAGTTTAAGGTGTACCCTTTCTAAATCACAATTCAGAACAAAGCTACATTAATTATAAGATGGCGAAACAAATAGAATGTATATGGCTTATGCCACGGTGGAGGTAAGGAAAGGAATTTACTGCACAAATACTGTCTTTGTATAGAACTTAAACTGTACATTAAAGAGGGTAATAATGATGATAATAATAATAATAATAATATTTATGTAGCACTTTACATATTTCAAGTCCTTTCAGGCTACTGACTAGGTACACTGTTAATTTCTGTTGATTCAGCAATGACATCAGTGGGCGTCCTCAAGGGTGGCATTATGCAGTATGACATATGTGCACGTCTCATGAAAAGGAAGAGAGGGTAAAAAAGGGGGAATGTGGATTTCTAATGCAGTTACTCTAAATACTAAAAAATCGGATCTAAGAATATATAATATGGGGGCTGGGGAGATGAATCTGTGGGTAAAGTGTTCACTACACAGGCAGAATGACCTGCATTCTAATGCTCAGAAGCCACATTAAAAATGATCTGTATATCTCAGGGGCTGGAGCAATGGCTCAGTAGTGAAGAGTGCTTGATGCTCTTGCAGAGGGCTGCAGTTCAGTTCCTGGTACCCACATCCTACAGCTCTCAAACCCCTGGAGCTCCAACTCCAGAGGCATTCACTGCTCTCCTCTGCCCTCAAGGGGATCTGAACTCACATCAAGTGTACACACACACACACACACACACACACAGAGAGAGAGAGAGAGAGAGAGAGAGAGAGAGAGAGAGAGAGAATAGAATAGAATAGAATAGAATAGAATAGAATAGAATAGAATAGAATAAAATAAAAATGATTTTTTTAAAATTAAAGGCAGGTTTATTGGGAAGCTGTTTATTGGCAGGTTCACTGGCCCCAAGGACTGAGGACAGGGTCGTCACCAAGGGGAAAGGGGGTTGGGGGGAAGAGGAAAGAAAGGGGCGGGTTTGTGCAGAGAGAGAAGAGAACAGAAGAGAGGAGGAGAGGTGGAGATGGAGAGGGGGAGAGGGGGAGAGAGAAAGAGAAATGGAGAGAGAAAGGAAGAGGGGAAAAAGGATTTTAAAAACTGTTCAACTTAGTAGCCATGTCTTTAAAGTCAGTGTTCCTATAACAAGATGGGAGATGGAGAGGTGGAGAGAGGAGAGAGAAGAGAGGAGAGAGGACAGTACCTGGGCCAGCTTGTTGTACACAACAGCAAACAACCAGAGACAGGTAAACAAGGTGGAAGGCAAACACTCATACTGGAACCTGTGCTCTGATCTCCACTGATCGCCTCTGCTGCCCCCCTCCCCACAGGTATGTGTGCACCTGCACACACCACATAGTCATATGAAAATATCAAGACATACATAAATACATACAAACATACATACATGCATACTTACATACATACATATTTTTGGTTAGAATAAGACTAGAGTTAGGGAACCTGTGGCTGACGAGGTGGGGGTTGAAAGCTTCTATGATGGTTAGAAACGTCAGGTCCTCTCTCACTTACTTGGATGTCCCAAAGCTACAGCAGATCAAGTCCTCAGTGTCACATGTGTCACAGTTATTCTCTCCTTTTCTTGCACTGTTGGGGATCGGAACAAAGGCTCTGTGTGTGTAAGGGAAGAGTTTTACCACTGAGCCCCAGCCCCAGCCCCCATGATGCTATTCTCGATCTGTGTTCAAAGAGTACGCTGCGTCTATCAAAAAGCTCAAGCTGCAAACTTTCTTAAGACAAGTGGGAGAGAAGAGAGCGGAATCATTAAAGGTGTGGAAAGATGCCTGCCGCAAGTAGCATCAGTTTATTGCTGATCTGAAGGGCATGGCTGACTTAAAGGTGGGCCAGAAATGAAGCCTTTGATGGTTTCATAAAGGGTCTCAGAGATGAAGTCGGGCTCTCCCCTGAGACAGGCAGGGAGGGCGGTGAACACGAACGTCTCCTCTTTAGACTCAGTTCTTACAAGTCTGACAGGTTCTTGGTACAATTATATAACTACATATACAGTTGGCATATACAGATGAATGAGCTGCTGTGCGTGTAATTACATGTAGCAAAATGCGGACTTTTATTTGGTGGGTACTTACATCGTGCCATGAATAGTGTACTTAGAAATAATTAACATAAAGCATTAATTTAAAAAACAAAACAATTAAAAGTAGTTTGGCTTTCTTGAACTAAAAAAAAAAAAGATCTGGAGTCTTCTTACATTACTTTCAGCACTTAGTGCCAAATTGTTCTGGAATGCAGTCACAGCATGCGAGAGTGCACATACACACACACACACACTCACACACTCACATACACACTCATACACACACTCATACAATATTCACACACACTCACACTCACACACACACAATACTCCCACACACTCACACACACACACTCATACACACACACTCACACACTCACATACACACTCATACACACACTCACACAATACTCCCACACACTCACACACACACTCATACACACTCACAATACTCCCACACACTCACACATACACTCACACACATTCACAGAACACACGCACTCACAAAACTCACACACATACTCACAAACACACACACACTCATTCACACACACACTCACACATACCTCTGTAATTCACAATGTTTTGATTTAAAGAAAAGGCATTTACAAATCTGAAGTGTTTCAAAACTCCAAATTTGTAAATTTGTCTGGTCTCAGATATTTGTGAATTAAAGACATTGACAAATTCTTTGAATAAATACCTTGAGATAATTTCAATCTTCTCTCTCTCTCTCTCTCTCTCTCTCTCTCTCTCTCTCTCTCTTTTGGTTGATTGTTTTTTGTTTGTTGAGACAGGGTTTCTTTGAGTAGCTCAGGCTGTCCCAAAACTTCCTCCGTAGACCACACTGGCCCTGAACTTAGAGATCTACCTGCCTCTGTCTCCTCAGTGCTGGGACTAATGGAATGTGCCACCACTGACCAGCTGAACTTCTATATTTGTAAAGTTAAGATTTTTTTTCCCATATGACTTACTATGTATAAGAATCATTTGTTCTACCATCTACAGCCATGCCTTTATGACAGTGAATACGTTATGGTGTGAGTTTTAGTTGAATTTTATTTTTAACTCTATGTTTGTGTTTTTCTATGTAGGGTATGTGAATAAGTGTGTAGGTGTCTTCAGAGGTTAGAGCCATTGATTGGAACCCCTGGAGCTGGCATAATAGCTGGTTGTAAGTTGCCTGCCTGACATGGATGCTGGAGCTGAACTCAGGTCCTCTGTAAGAGCAGCAAGTAGTCTCAACCATTGAGTCAGCTCTCCTGCTCCCGTGGTGTAGTTTTTAAAGTTGTGCATTGTTTATGGTTATATGAAAAAATTTCACTTCTTTATCATTAGTGTGCATGTATGTATGTATGACATGTATGTGGGCATATGTGCCATTTCACACATGTGAAGTGTGCATGTATGTGTGTATGACATGTATGTGGGCATATGTGCCATGTCACACATGTGAAGGTAAACACAATTTTTGGAGGTAGATTGCTCCAGCCACCTTGTGGGGCTTATGGGATCAAACTTGGGTTGTCAGGGCTTTCAGGGCATGTGCCTTAAGCCACTAAGCCGTCTCCTAGGCTCTGCAATGTTTCTTGTTGGATGGAAACTATTTGAAACCAGTTCTACTTTGGATGTTAAAATACTCAGAAAAAGAATTAAGGCTTTGGAATGAATGAGTAGGTTCATGGTTTTCCTTTGACACATATGGTTTAGAAGATTTTGGAGTTACTATGATGATTTTACTCTGGTAGAGATTGCAGATTATTACTCCGTGTTTCTTGGAGAGAAAATGTATAGGGGAACAATAAGAAACCAGCCCATAAAGATTGTTTTCCCCCTGAGAGATTAAGATTCTTTGAGGGAGGTTTTGTCTTGTTTTAAATAATGCCCTTCAATATGAGACATTTTTCAGTTTAGAAGAAAATCTTTCTTTTACATAAGGTCTCGATTTGTAACTCTGGCTAGTCCTGACCTCAAGGTGTAGCCCAAGATGTCCTTGGATTTGCGAGAGTCCTGCCCCTGCCTCTCCTGGAGTAGATAACAGGAATGCACCACCAAGCCCAGCTTGGAAAGCATTTCCTGATGGCTGATTCTTTCAAGGTGTCAGGTGCAGTTTAAAAGAATAGTGACTCCATTTGAGTCTGTCTTTAAAGAGTCAAACACATTTGCATTTCTGGGAATATACTTAGGCAGGCTCAGTTTTGCAAGTATCACCCTACAGAGACTCACCAACTCTCCCCTTAATGGGTTTATAAGCTAAGCATGGAAGCCATCTAGGGGAGAATCTTCAATGGGAGCAGAATAAGGAACGCTTGAGGTATATTACAATGGTCGCTAACGTTTCTTAGAGTTACCACAACCACAATAGATTCTTGCTGGTCCTTTACTACTATTACTTGCCATTGCTGTTGGTCTTTGAGGCAGACCATCTCCTCCTGCCTTTACCTCTCGCTGGGATGGCAGGTAAGCACCACCATGTCAGCTAACCCAATTTTATTTTACTGATCCATGGAAGAAGCTGAGGATTTCTGGGCTCCTGCATCACCTACAACAGTTTCTTTCTCTGGTGCTAAGCTGAATAATAAAGGTACCAGGCATGGCTATTGTTTTGATCAGCTCTCTCTATGGTTGGATGACAGGGGGCTTATTTTGGGAAGCTTGGGATGGCAATTAGTCATGCATTGGGAACTGTGAGCGCTCTTCCCCTAAAGGGAGAATCTAGACATTAAACAGAATGACTGAATGCTTCTGGATTGTTTTTCTTATGCTTCATTCAAAGTCATATCAATTATATGTGAAGCTTTTTTTTCCTGCATCAGAGCCATCCGTTCTCACAGTGGTTTCTAGAAGGATGTGATCACTCATTGTGTTGTCTTTGTGGGTGTCGATGGAGATAGAAGTCTTTAAACCCTTCCATTTTAAAAATATTTCAAGCAGTTTGTAACTTTGTAAGTTCACGACATTCAGACATCAGTGGTCCTCCAGGTTTTACAGTACTTTGGGTGAGCATGAACTTGCAAGAAAAAATTAGTCTTTGAAATGATTATAATTTGCTCTTTATTAAATTTTATTTATTAATGATGATGATGATGATGTGTGTGTGCATGGTGTGTGCAGTGGGGCACACGTCCCAGCTAGGGGTTAGACGTCTGAGGACAATTCTATGGAGTCTCTTTTCCCTTCCTCCACGTGGATTCTGAGAATGGAACTCAAGTACACTTGTACAGCAAGCATTTTACCCACTGAGCCACCCCACCATCTCTAAGTTGTTTGTTTACGACTATACTTGTTCCAAACATCTTAAATGCGTTCTTTAAAATCTTGTCATAAGTCTTTGCATTATTATTTCATTCACTCAAGATAATTGTTGATTAGTGAATTATCTTTTGGAATGAGAACATTTTATTCCACTAGAGAAGTTATCTCAATTTTTTTTCTCCCCTCTTCCTGGCCAAGGGCAATAAAGTTTGTACAACCCTCAAACTCTGTTAGGAGAAATCTAAAATTTATTTAAATAAAGCTTAAGCTCTGGGCCTCCCAATGTCAGCCAGGTTAACATGCAAAAGTATAAACATAACTAGAAACGGAACAATTGTATTTAATACCCGTCAAACTTATATCTAAAATATTGCCATGGATTCAGAACTCTGAATTCCAACCAGATGTCTTTTCCTACTATTACACAGGTCATATATATTTCAGTTTTTAAAGTTCAAACCCAGGGGATCGACAGGATAATTAGATTGAGAACATCTGTGGTAAATCCATTCCATTTCCCCGACCATTCCCCACGAGAGGAAATTTGCTTGTTTTAATGCTCCTGCCCATTTCGACTAGCCACCTTTAGGTCAAATTTTGTCGTTCTTGCTGGCCACCGCACAAACGTAGATGGTCTTTAAAATGCAAGATAGGGAAAAACGGGTAAGATCTAGAAGCTTTAGGTGGCAAAGGAATTGCTTCCCGCCTGGATCTCGGTCAGGGTGTGGCCAAGTACGAGGAGCTGGGGTGGGCACGAGCGCTGGGGGCGGTGGTGTGGGGGTACCCTGAGGACCCGAGTGTCGGGGAGCCGCTGCCCTCTACTGGGCGGTGCGAACGGAGCTGCAGCGCGGCCGCCCGCGCGTTCCGGCTCCGGCGCCTGACACCCTGGCAGCTTGCGGCCATCCGAGACCCGCAGTGTCCCGCCTGGCGCCGCGTCACGGCATCCAGACTTGAGGCTGGCTCTGCGCCTCCTGACGCCCTCGCGCTCCCACGCACCTGCTTTGGGTGGCTTCTGCCCCTCAAAGGCTGCGACTTGGGAGTGCAGCCCTGTCCCGACCGCTGCATGGACACAGAGGCTTTTGGGTGCAGTTGCAAGACCCGGGAACACTTGTATTCTTTAAATCTCGGGGGGGGGGGGAACCTTTCATTTCCAACCCAGTTCTGCAAAAATATCGATCTCACCGCAACCGAATAGCGCTAAGCCCTCAAACTTGGCTCAAGGAGCAATTATTTTCTACTGTCATGTTTGGTGTTCCATACAGACGTTATTTATATATAATTTTCAAGATTAAGGAATTTAGGGATTTGTCTTAACTAATTACACGTTCACCGAAGTGCAGTAAAGTGAACACACTGTGTTCTTACTGTAAACGCAAACTCTCTGGTGTGAATAAATCCATTAAAGATGACGATCCTGAAACGCGTGCTTTGGGTCTAGAAGGAAATGTAAAGAGAACTTCCTTTCCCCAGCTCCCGGCTTAAATGTGAGCGTTTTTTGCAAAACTTAGGAACGAGCGCTCAGTTTCAAGTGCACTGCACGCTCTCAAACTTTCTGCCTGTAAAGACGGAGGAGCGGAGTTGAGTGAACCCCAGAGGAAGTTTCTTGGGTTGTGTCGCAGAAGCATGGTTGGGGACAGAGTTGTGCTCCAAGACTTGCCCCAGTCCTGGCAGACGCTGGAGCGGTTCTGAAGGGTGGGGAGACCGTAGCCACACACAGATGTGTCCCGGTGCAAGTTGCGGGGATTGCAACGGAATGTGTAGGACGTGAACGGGAGTCGCGGCGGCCGCAGCCGCAGGCTCCAAGGCTTGGTGGTCAACCCCCTCCTCCCCTTCACCACTACACAATTGCACTTCCTTGAATATGAAACACTGTTCGCGACCGCTGTGGTCTGGAGGTCCCCCAGCTAGAGCGCACAGGGGAGCGGAGTGAGGTCACCCGCAGCCCGGGCGCGCGGGCCGGCCGGTGGGGTCCGGGCCGCCGGCTGTGCAGGTGGGCTCCGCTTGCTCCGCGCGCACCGTGCTAAAGAGCGCAGCGCCCGCGCCCCGCTGCCGCAGCGTATCCCACCGTCCGCACGCGCGCAGAGCGAGGGGCACCTTATCCTAAAGGGCTGGCCACTGGCGAGCGCGACCTTCCCGGGGGATGGGGCGGGAGGGGTGTTGGGGAGGGCGCCCTTTAGGTGAGCTGCGGGGTCCGGAGGAGACCCCGCAGCGCCCCCTCGAGGCCGGGCCGCCGTAGGGTCGCCGTGCGGCCTGGGAGGGGGCCTTGTGGCGGGGCGCGCGGGAAAAAGGGTGAGGGGTCGCGAGGGCCCCGGATGCCCGCGCTCGGGTTGTGGAGAGAGAGCGCGGCGCGCGCGCGTCAAGGCCGCCGCCGCCGCCGCCACCGCCGCGTTCCCCTCAGGCTCCGGAGTCCATGGCTGAGGCGGTGGCGGTGGCGGCGGCGGCGGCGGCGGCGGCGGCGCCGTGAGGAGGAAGGAGTCCGCGTCCGCGGTGGCTGAGGCGGCGGCCGGCTCCAGGCCGGGTTTTGGCGCCCGCCCGCCTGCTGCCTCCTGGCGGCTCCTGAACTCCAGCCCCCTCTCTATCAGCCTCTCACTCCGTCTCAATATGTCTCAAGATGGCGGCCAATGTGGGATCGATGTTTCAATATTGGAAGCGCTTTGATTTACAGCAGCTGCAGGTCAGGCTTCTCGGCGCTCGGCCTCGCGCCCGGGGGGTGAGGGCTGCGGGCGGTCGCGGCCTCCCTCAGGAAGGAGGGTGACACTCCGGGCTGCCAGGGCCCTGGCGGGGGTGCTGAGGCGACGGGGGAAAGCAGGAGGGGGGTGCCGGGAGAAGAGCGGGGCCGAGTCGGCGGCGAGTCCCTCGGGCTCCCCGGCTCTCATTGATCACTCGGCTTGATCAGAAATTGATCCTCTTTGTTCAATTCATCGATCAGCCCAAGATGGCGCCGGAGCCGCCAGCCGCCACCAACATCTTTGCCCCCCGGTGTCTGCCCCCTTCAACCCCGGAGGGTGTCTTCCTCCCCACCATCATCACCATCATCATCCTCATCGTCCTCTCCGCCGCCGTCGCCTACCCCGCGCGCTGTCGTTGTCGCGGGACCCCGGTGGAGAGGAGGGGGGAGCGGCGGTCCCCCCCCCCGGGGGCTCAGTGGGAACTCGCGCGCGCTAAAGAGGGGGACGCGCCACGGGGTGGCTCTGGAGGGGTGGCAGGGTTGCAAAGAAGGGGAGCTGCGGGACGCTAGTCGCCCTCGCGCCAGTCACGTCCTTCCTTCCCCCCGGCCCAGCCCCGGCGTATTCCCCGGGAAAGTTTGTGGGGAGTTGCTGGTGGGGGGTGAAGCGCCTGTCTCTCTCTCTCTCTCTTTCCTCTGTCTCCTGGAGGAGAGAGTCGCGGACCGCCGCCGCCGCCACTGCCCCGCCGGCGCGGCGGAGCTGGAGCTGGTGGCGCTGTGGTGCCGCCGGCTCCGGGGGAGGGTCAGATCGGCCACCGGCGGCTGGCGGCGGCGGCGGCGACGGCCAGGCTGGCGGGTGGCCCCTTGTCGAGGAGACAGCGGGTGGCTTGGAGCTCCTGGCTGCTCCTCGATCTGTCCCCTTGGGCCCAGCTGCCACCATTCCTCTTTCCACTACTCCCGTAAGGGATTGTCAACCGGTGTCGCCCCGGCCAGGGGACCCGGTGTGGCGGGTCCCTCCCCCACCCCGTTTGTTTACGTCCCGGGGCCAACCCGCAAGCCCCGCGCTCTTTTGTGTGTCTGCTGCGTGAAAGTGACTGCGGAGCTGGATCTGTCTCCCTTTTTTGCGCCCGGGGACTTCCCCGGGAAGGGGTTGTGGGGGAAGCTTTGGAAGGGAAAAACTTGGCTTGCGGGGGGACGCCGGTGGGTCGCGCAGAGTGCGGGATCGGCCCCGGAGAAGGGAGAAGGTGCGGGAGGAAGGCTGCAACTTTCCACCGAGCGCAGGCCACTGCGTGACCCGGTCTCGGGGCGCTTTTCCTCCGGGGTCACCGATCGGTGCAGCCAGACTTAGCTGCGTGTCTCAGGGACTTCCAGGGCTCCCCCCTCGGTGACCGATAGCTTGCATCACTCCAGCCCCTCACTCTCTTTCGCGAGGGGTGTGTTCTGTCCTCTCTGCAAAGGGGCCCCAGGAGCTATGGAGCGCGCGTCTGCCTTCTCCAGCCCGGTTCTCGAAAGCAAAGCCCCGGGGGCCCCGCTGGACTGTAAGGAGACTGATTGTGGTTCCCCGTCGCCTCGAGGGGATGGTATCGGGGCTTCCCAATCCGTGGCGGAGCTGCCTGCGTGCCCAGAGGATGCTATTCTGCCTGCCACCCCTCGTCGGAACCAGCTGCTCGCCCTCGGGGTCCTCCCTGCTAGTGCTAGCTCCGCGTTCGCCTCGCCTGGACAGCCTCAGGATTCTGCCAGGTGGATGTTGTGCGTAGCCGGAGCCAAGTTGAAGGTGAGCGGCAAGTGAGCCCTCAGAGCTTTGATCACTGGGGACACCAGAGAGATGGGACAGTCTTGTGGTCCATAGAGGCAGCCTTGCCCTGTGTGTGTGTGTGTGTGTGTGTGTGTGTGTGTGTGAGATCTTCCATAACATCTCTAGGGAACCGCCTTTGCTCCCAACTCTAAAGTGTGCTTGAACATGAACTTGAGTGAACTTTTCTAAGCCGGAGGACTGGTGATATTTATTAACCCACAGCACCCTTAGGAGTCTGAAACAAACGAACTCCACATGTAGGCCTGCTGGAAAGGAAGGCGATTGGATTGAAACATCTATACGTGGAGTGAAACAACTTAACTGTGCTTGCTTTTTCTGCTCTTGCCTACGTGAGGACGATAAGGCAGACTCATACTCGTTATGAAATTTCCTCCCATTTCTCTCTTAACTAGGAAGACTATGTGAAATATGTATTTCTGATAAGATTAAAGCTTAAAGAAGTTTTGAGTATTTATTGACTAAAATGGATTACACCATAGTCTATTGTGTAAATTAGATTCCTGAATGTAATGAACACTGCCGGATGGCATTTTTTGATTAATTGGTCTACCCTATTTTAGTAAAAATAGCTCCCTTTTACCATAATTTAATTCCTGTGCTTACTGTAAAACCCGTTGTGGAATTTTAAGAAACCTTAATTTCCCCCCCTCTCACCCCATGTGACATCCTAGTTTAATATCAATAAAATTCTTTTATTACACATTACCAAAGACTGCCAGAAAAATGATTTTGGAGTTATTAGATTTTATGAACTCGGTGTATATTAGTTTCGTGCCCCCCCCCCCATGGATTAGCATTCTTGGGGATCTTGAGGACATTGAAGCTTCATGACTTCATTGAAAGTTTACCTTATGGTTGATGTGAATGAACTTTATGTTGATCTTAAAGTAACAACAAAGAAAACATTTAGTTTAAGCTCTGTTCTTGTTACAGAGTCTATTGCCTTTTGGTAGATAATGATTTGGCTTCAAGTGGTTTCAACTGCTTCCCTGGGTGGCCAGTTTGAAAGCTTTACTTGAACTTGGAATGCCAAAGGTCAAGTGTGAGTCTGGACAGCTCCTTTACCTGCAAAGCGGTCCCAGGATTTTGAATTGGTATCTGGTTGTGGTTCCTCTGTTCTCACCGATGAGATTTTGGGTGAGTATTCTTTAGGTTACACTGAGAGCTTAGGTCTTGCTGAGCAGCAGGAGTGGCTTAGGTCTAGGTAAGGAGCAATAGGACTCTGCACTCTGGGAGGGCCATGTTCTTATTCCCCTGCTTCTTGGGTTTTAAGATGACCTGGGAACTTGAAGTGGATGTCTGCCTCTGAAGAGAGTTTCTGAAAACTGGCCTGTTTCCTTTCTCATCCCCAACCAAGGCTTGTCCTGCAAAAAGTTAAGAGTGCCCTAGTGTTGCTAAGACGAGTTGAACAAGTTTTGATCCTGTCTCAGACTTGTAAAAACCAACTTTTATTTATTTAATTTTTTTAAAAAAGAGAAACACTACTGTATAAATTTATCTCTTAAATACATGTTTGAGAAAAGGTATATTTAACTCTTGTAACTTGTTTTCGGATTAGTGGAGCTCTGACTGTTGGAGGGATGGGGTCTGCCTGTGGCTGTATCCCTTTGGGGTGCTTTCCCTGTAGCAAGACCTGTTCTTTATTGAGAATTTTCTGCAAAAGTGAACTTTAAAAATGTTCTCTCCGCAAGTCAGAAAACAAACTCAGTTTTTGCTGCAAGTCTATTTTCTGGTTGCTCCCCCCCCCCCATTCCCTTCTGGAAATGCTACATTGGTATTTGTATATGTGTTTCCTGCAGCCCAACACTACTTCTTGTAATAAGTATATCATTTCAATTAAAATATCTCGTCTAGTTAGTGCCTTTGATAGGCCAATGAGCAGACACATGATACAGGGCACTCCTGGTTTTTCTTTCCTTGGTCCTTTTAATATAGGTGTCTTAAGAGTCTGGGTGTGGGAAGGGTTATTATCAGTTGCTCAAAGCTTTTGCCTGGGTGAAACCCTTTTTTTTTTTGAAAGGCACAAGTCAGTGCAAGGATAAAATAAATGCAGTCGTTTTTGATGGGGCTGGGTGAGTGGAAGCTGTTTGGGTTGTCGCCCATCAGCACTCAGGTCTACATTGGAATGGGGAACAACAGCTCTGTCTACCCAAGAATTACTCTCTCCTCCTCCCCCTAGCTGACCTGTAGTCTGGGCAACCCCGCTGAGCCCAGGACATTTAAGTTTTAAAAGTCCCTCAGTGGATAGTCAAGGAAGAAAAACCTCCTAGCCTGTGTGGGAGCTTTCCATTGATGATCAGAGCTTCTCCTGAAGTTGTAGAAAAAGAAGTCCTGTGTCTCCATTCCACAGTGAGGCGAAAGGAGGATAGATTTGTTAGGGGAAAATTTGTACATTGTTTTAGGAGAAATTTCATCATATGAAAAAAACCTTTCAGAGACAGGCTCCATTCTTGCTCTTGGTTCCTTTTATAGTTTATGAAAATTTCATGTATCTTGCTGGGCCATAACACAAATGCCCAGTCAAAGCTACTGTAGTAAGTTATTCTGATATATAGGATTGTAAGTGACTAAAGGAATCATCTTAAGTTTATTTGAAACTTAATATGTAGCTTTAAAGTATAGTTGCCCTTCCCAAGGAAAGTCTGATTTTTATTAGTCATTGTCAGCGGCAGAAATTTGTCTACCTCGCCCGTTTGTTTTGTCTGAAGCGCTGGGTTAGTGCTGCCGCAGAGAGATAGTTTTGGTTTCACTTGAAATTCCCCTGCCTCTGATTGTTTAAAGCAGACCCTTAATCTTATTTTAACATATTTTAACCATTCAAAAAAAAAAAAAAAACCTGGAAGACTTGTTTTGTGTAAGTAGCAAGCAAATGTAGTTTAAACACTTCAGCAATTCTGGTATCTAATTGGAAACAGGTGGGACTCTTGGACTCTTGCACGTGAGTCTGACCGTAGCCAAGTGGAGGGACGCTGCTGGTGGTTATTCATTTTGCCCTTCTTTAGTTTTTTTTTTTTTTTTTTCCCAATGTGGTTGCTGGGATTTGAACTCAGAACCTTCGAAAGAGCAATCGGTGCTCTTAACCACTGAGCCATCTCTCCAGCCTGGTTATTCATTTTTGTTGGTGATATTTGAATAGAGGCCACAGCTTCTCCTTGCCCCATATTACTCTTCATTTGGACATCCTTGTCATGTCTGAGAGAAAAAGAATCTCAGAGGCCATAATTGATCCCTTTTTTCTTCTTCTTTTGTTTTGCTTTTGTTTTGCTTTTCTGAGACAGGGTCTCTTTACATAGCCCTGGCTATCCTGGAACACATAGACCAGGCTGGCCTCAAACTCAAAGATACACCTGCCTTAGCTTACTGAGTGCTGGGGTTAAAGAAGGCATATATCACTACATTTTTTTTTTTTTTAAAGTGGGAGAGTAAGTTTACATTTTATGATAGCCTGATGGCGATTTAAGTTCAGTGACAAGTTCCTTTGCCTAAGGATCCTACACATAATGATGGAATCTTTCACTGAAAGCCTTAAGAAAGTGAACTTGGTCTGGGGTGCGTTTCACTAACATACCAGTGCCATAGTCCCCTGAGAACTGTTTGACAGTTTTCCATTTCAGTTTTTGAGGGTGTGCTCTTGAAAGCCACTTGGTGGCCTTGACTTTCTATCTGTTCCAAGTCAGGTCTTCCTATGTCTGTAGTTTACTGGATTTTTCTAAGGAGCATCTGGAGGTTTTGGTCTTGGTCATGTTTTTGGCTTTCCTTAGTTGCACTTTTTAAATTATTTATTAATTTGTTGTTTGGGTCTCTATAGAGCATGCTGGGCTCAAACATACAGCAATCCTCCTGCCTTGTTCCCCGACCTATAGACACGAACCACTGGACTTAGTCCTGTCTCTCTTTTCTGACCTGGATTCTGAGAAAATCTGTGAGAAGAGCATTGTTTGGCAGGGAAGGGTGTATCCTTGCAGAAAGGGACCTAGGATTGACTGAACCCCAGTTATTGGGATTCCTTGATGCTGTACCCAGAATGCTTCTGGGTCCCTAAAAAGTACTTTTCACATTAAACGATACAGTTAAAAAATATGAGGGTGAACATGGTTTTTGAAAGATGTCTAGTTCATCGTAAACCTCTTCAAGTTTACTTAAGGCAGTCTGAGGCAGGTGAATCTTAGAGTTTGTGGCCAGCCCAGTCTATATAGTGAGCTCCGGTGAGACCCTGTCTGAAAAACAGACAAACAAAAGATTTTTAGGACTGTGGGTGGCAGGCAGATCGATTGCCTAGCATATGAGCACTGAAAAACGTTACAGTAAATAAGAGATGTCAATTTTTTCATTTTCATCTAATTTCTTTTTTTTCTTCTTATTGTTGGAGGCCGCAGGCATTTGGCAGGAGTTTTGTGTTTAATAGAGCCTTAGGCCATGGGAAATGGGGTAATAGAACTCGGGTTGGGGGTGTCTCTATGAGAAGAAAGGTAATCAGACCAAAGGCTACTGGGAAGACACCCCGCAGAACTAGAAAGCAATAGCCGAGCAGGAGATTCACATTGAGTGAAACCGACTCAGTCCTGCTTCCTTCCATTAAAGTGTCCTTGAAGCAGAGCTGGGAGGGCAGGCCACACCTTTCTAAGACACCCAAGCCTGCAGCCCAAGCTGCTTCCATTCATCCTGGTTTGAAATCAAGGATGATTTCAAGTATTTGATTTATGCAGTTAATGCTGGAGGAAATTACTAGAGCTTAAGCTCGCAACTGCGAAGTAGCTGGTTCTTTTTCACATTACCTTGAGCAACGATGCTGCAGTTGTACTTGCCCAATAAGGAAATGCAGTTAACATTGTAAAAAGTTGCCTATGGTTGCTTGCAAGGCATCCTGAGTTTTGTTAAGGGAAAAACAAATGGATAAAATAGCTCTTTTCCTAAGCGAATATTATAGAATTGAGCAGTAGAATACTGTTCGTACTACCATTAAAATGTTTTTGGTTGTTGACAACTTTTTTTTTTTTTAAGATGGAAGAGGCTCTCAGATCTATCCACCCGGCATATAAACAAACTAAAGTAAGGGCTGAGGATGTAGTGTAGTTTGGTGGAGTGCCTGCTATCTCACCAGGCTCTAGGTACCACACCCAGCAACATGGTGCACACCCGTAAATCCCCATACTGGGGAGGTCCTTGAATACATAGGTTTGGAGGCAGCCTGGGCTAAGTGAGGCCCTGACTGAAAAAGTAAAGCATACATCAGAGCCACAGCTCAAGAGCTCCTTTCTTTCCACTGCCCTCCTGTAAGCAAGGCAACGCTCTTTCAATGGGGTCTTTCTCCCTAATAAATTGTGACTTTTGTTTTCTAACATAATTTGATGTTTTAAAGATTCAAAACCACGTGAACTCATTTTAAGTGCTATTACTAGATGGTTCTCTTGGACCTCTGAGTACTTTGGTTTATTGCCATGTTTACTCTGTTAAAAACTGATTTGATGAAAGTTAGTAAGATGGGGCTGGGGAGTAAGAGCCCTTGCTGTGAAGGCAATCCTTAGCAACTATGCAAAAATAGGGCATGGGGAGCATGCCTGGAACCCCAGGTTATGGGAGAGGAGACAGGCTGATCTCCAGAGTTCTCTAGTGAACCCAGACAAAAGATGAGCTTCAGGTTTAGTGAGAGCCTGTCTCAGAAATAAGCTGGAAAGGGAGAGAGAGAGAGAGGAAGAAGATACCTGCTTTTTTCTCCCCTCTCTGGCCTCTGCATTGAGTGCTTGTACACATAGGTGCTTATACCCCTATGCCCCCTCCCCCACAGGTTTTTTTTTTATAAGTTAATAAATGACACAGAAGGCAAACTGTTTTTTTTTTAAATGATTGAAAGATTTATTTTATTTTATTATATGTAAGTACACTGTAGCTGTCCTCAGACACTCCAGAAGAGTGAGCCAGATCTCGTTACGGATGGTTGTGAGCCACCATGTGGTTGCTGGGATTTGAACTTATCACCTTCGGAAGAGCAGTCGGGTGCTCTTACCCACTGAGCCATCTCACCAGCCCCCAAACTGTTATTTTAAAAGTTACATTTAGTTGTTGTGCATGTACTAAGAGGTAAGGCTAGAGGACAATTTGGGAGCGAGGTCCTTCCTTCCGCCATGAGGTTCCCAGAGATGGAGCTCAGGTGCTCAGGCTTGGTGCTATGTGACTTTATTGGCTGAACCATCTTTTTGGGCCTGGAAGGCAAACTTATTTTTCAAGAGCTGGGAGCTGCAAACCTCAGCAAGGCCTGGGGGCTGATGGGTAAGGAAGGGCTACTGTGGAGCCTCCCTTAGCCTTCCCAAGGCAGCCCTAAGCTCTGTCACCTTTGCCTGTCATTTCTTGCTCTGCTCCTGCCTTGCCAGGCGAGTCATCCTGTCATCTTCAGTGTTATGACAACTGCTTTTTTTTTTTTTTAACTAAGTATTTGTGGTATTTCCTTTTTTGAGATTTTTGTAAGATAAGATGTAAAGGAAATTTTAAATTACTACTTGAGATTGGACAATACAACTTTTTTCTTTTAATTGAGGTTTGGAAAGGATTTTGATTTTTTTTTTTTTTCCCTTGGAGATGGCCACGTTCTTTTGCTCTGAGCACTGTTTCCTTGCGTCATTCCATAAGGCTGGACAGATACTGGTGAAACAAATACACTAAACATTTTTTGGGCTGGGTGTAGTGGCACACGCCTTTAATCCCAGCACTCAGGAGGCAGAGGCAGGTGGATTTCTGAGTTCGAGGTCAGCTTGGTCTACAAAGTGAGTTCCAGGACAGCCAGGGGTATACAGAGAAACCCTGTCTAGAAAAACAAAACAATTTTTTTTTGTTTTAAAATTTTATTATTAAATGTGTGAAGTGTGTATGTGTGTTTTGTGTGTGTGTGTTTGTGTGTGTATGTGCATGTAAGATAGAGGACAATGGTGTCAGTTTTCTCTTAACTGGGGTGCTAGGAATCAAGCTCAGGTCTTCAGGCTTGTGTGACAAGCTCTTTTCACCTGTTAAGCTGTCTTGTTGACCCAATCTATTCTTTTGTTTTATTTATTTATTTTTCAATGTTTTGATCCTCCTATCTCAGCTTCTTCAACATATCCCACCAGGGTGTGCTGTCATAACTAGCCAGTTTATGTTTTGAGACAGGATTTCAGGCTGGCCTGGAACTGGCTATATAGCCAAGAATGCTTTTGAACTCCTAATCTTTCTGCTTCCCCCTCCCAAGCTGTGATTATAGGGGAGTGCCTCAACTCCAGGCTGTGCTCTGTTTTTTCTGTTTTCCCATGCTGGTTGTTGGTCTAGAACTTGAACTGCTGGGATTCTATGTTATATTGCTCTGTACTGCCTTCACCAAGAGCAGCTGGTGGTGCTCAGACCTTTTCTTTTCTTTTCTTTTTTTAAAGATTTATTTATTTATTTATTTATTTATTTTGTGTATGTGAGTACACTGTAGCTGTACAGATGGTTGTAAGCCTTCATGTGGTTGTTGGGAATTGAATTTTAGGACTTCTGCTCACTCAGGTTGGCCCTGCTCACTCTGATCAACTCTGCTTGCTCAGTCTCTGCCCTCTCCATCCCAAAGATTTATTTATTATTATACATAAATACACTGTAGCTATCTTCTGACACACCAGAAGAGGGAGTCAGATCTCATTACAGAAGGTTGTGAGCCACCATGTGGTTGCTGGGATTTGAACTCAGGACCTTTGGAAGAGCCATCTTGCCACTTTGCCAGCCCTCTCAGACCTTTTCAATGGAAACAAAATAAAACAAAACAAAACTATGTGTACCAGCACACAGACCTTAAACTCCAAACAGAGCTGTAGTTACATTCTGTGTGACAGCTGCGAGGCTTTGGAACAGAAAATCGGGCAATCATGGCCTTGGGAGCCTGCATTCAGGCCAGTGTAAGGACGCTCACAGACTGGCTTGCCTATTTCAGTTTTACCTCAGTTTCTTGCTTTCGCAACAGCCCGTGCTCTCATATCTTCCAGCCAAGTGGGAGACAGGTTCAAGTTGGGATCAAGTTTCTGCTCAGCAGGCAAGTGTGGGAATCCTGGCGTCAGACAGGAAGCCTGGCTGCTGCTAGATGCCTCTTCCAGGTGATGAGGTCCACCACAGCCTTTGCGGTGGCCCTACCATGCTACAGTGTCATCTGAAGCTGGCCATCCTAGAGGGAAGGAATTGCCTTTCTCTTCCACCCTTGTCCACTGTTGTCTTCAACCCTGGCATGTATGGTTTGTCAGCACCACTCGGGATTGGGAAAGGAAGGATATTGCCAGTTATGGTTGAAGGTCATTGTCAGGGAGTTAGAAGTGGTTTGCAGTTGTTTTACATGGCTTTGTGTTGGTATGTAATTATGTTGTCATCCCATAGTTTGATGATAGTTTAATGAAATCTTTGTGTGTGTGTGCACGCACACACACTGTTCAGGGGCTTGTCTTTTCTAACACACACAACCTAAGTTTGTAATCTTTGCTTGTTTCAAAATTGTCCATTCGAAGCAGGTTGAAATCCATGGCAGTCGGCTGCCAGATGAATCTTCTCAAACCATTGATTTCGTCATGTGCCTGTCCGGTAACACCCATAGCAGCTTACTCTGGCATAGAATGGAGACCACATGTCCCAGGCTGGCAGATAGCACTTCTGATAGATGTCTGTCTTCAGTGCATCCAACCCTTTCATTCAAGCAGAAGCAAACCCAGAATCTTGCTGGTGTTGGGGACATTGCCCCGAGAAGCTCCCTCTGCCCATCCATCTGAGGCTTCAGCCTGATTGCGTGCATTCCTTCCTGCCTGGAGGAGTGGCAGCCTCCCTTTGGGAGGAGGCAGACTGAATGGCAAGGAGGAAGCTTTGTCAGTGTGCCTCGGGCTGCAGCAGCAGCAGCAAGAAAGGCCAAGTATGGAGGTGGGGGCTTCCCGAGAAACAGTTATTGGTGGCTGGGGGCCTCTGAGCTCTCTTCCTGGTGCTATCTTTCTCCTTTAGTGTATCAGATAGCTGCTGGGGCAGCATCCAGCCATCTTAACTCGTGTGGCACCTGCTGTCCATGTTAGGTTCTACAAGTACTATCTGCCATACTCTCTCCTAGGGCTGTGCATAATTGGAAAGTTGCCTGAGGGCTGTGGCCTCGTTCAGGGGTTGGCCTTTCCATGCTCTGCTGGGGATATTCAAGTAGATAATTTTAAAATGCAAAGGTGATTTTCCCCCCTTTGGTGCTGGGGATTGAACCCTGGGCCTTGCCCATGCTAGGCTAACACTCCCACAGAACTGCATTCCAACTGAGATCTGGTTCTCAGTATCATGGAAGTTAGGGCAGTTCTATTAAAATGACTATACTTGGAAACCTACTGAAGGTCTATGTTTGATTTGTATTCTTATTTATTAATTTCCTTTTTTGTACATGTTGGTTCAAATCTATGTAGGTCCCCTCACCCCCTCGTACTGGGGATGGAACTCATGACCTCATGCATAGTAGGCAAGCACTACCAACTGAGCCATGTCGTCAGCTCCCTAAAAATCCACTTAAAAAACGAAGTTGGATAGAACAGTTTTATGCTGGAGATTTGTTATCAAGTCTACGTGCAGCCTGAGAGGGAGGGTGCCTCCTTCACTTGCCATCTAGTTGTTAGAACCCAGCAAATGTCAGAGCAAGCCTGGAGCCAGAAGTGCTCAGGTCTGGATGTCTGGGCCTGAGGAATGTGTTGCACCCATTCCCCAGAAGCTCTCATGGGCTTGGCACCCAGCCAGCCCTCGTTCAGAGCAGCAGTCTTCATAGTCCACACTTTCTCTGTTTTTTCATTACCCCAAGAAAGGACTACCTAGGATATTTCTGTGCTGGTGACATCATTGTCTGGCTGTACAAGCAAACATTTGTATGGATCTGCAGAAGCAAGGGAAGCAGGTGGGATCTGAGAGGAGCAGGATAGTCCAGGGGGTGTGGACTGCCACTGTAGGGGCAGAAAGGAGGGAATGGGCTAGTAAAGGGAAGAGGGATTTCCTGAAATCTTTTGGGATTTCAGGAGTTTGTTGGATGTCTGGGCAAAAGGTTGGTGCTGTGTACAGAGATGGATTGACACCCAGAGTTTGGAGCTTATGGTAGATATTTTGGGGCTTTGATTAAAGCTACAAAATGTTGCAAAATTGTGGGCTAGGAATACAGCTCAGCATAGAGCTTTTGCCTAGAATGTGAGCGTACAATCCCCAGTACCAAGGACAGAGAGACAGGAAAACAGGGATAGAGGGAGGGGAAAAAAGAGAGACAGAGAGAAAGAGAGAGAGAGACAGAGACAGAGACAGAGAGAGGCAGAGAGAGAGAGGCAGAGAGAGGCAGAGAGAGAGAGACAGAGAGAGACAGAGAGACAGAGAGAGAGAGAAGCCATAAGAGAGACCAGTCTATTTTTGCTGGAGATGGAGTGGGTAAATTTTCTTTACTTGCAGACCTTAGTTTAGCTTGAATTTGGTATACCTCTTTGCCCCTCACTTTAACTTTCCCAGCTCTGGATCTAGGGGTTCCCATGTCAGGTGAAACGAATGAGAAGGGAAGGGTCACAGACTGCTCACAGGCTGGATTTTATAAACTGTGGTGACAGGACAGATAGTTTCTTTTTTCCCCACTGCCAGGCCTCATTTCCTGGGTAGTGAGCACTCGTGGATCATGGCCTAAGCCCTTGCTTTATTCCATGGTATCTATACACAGCTCTGTGGAGGATGTTACACATTCCACTGTGTAGGGAGAGTGACTCTTGGGCCCTCCTGTGGGCTGCCTGAGAAGAGTTCTGGGTTGTTTAGTTTACTAAGTAGCTGGAGAGTGATGTGGGGCCTGGTTGGGTTGCCCCACAGGGAGTGCTCTGTGAAACCTGGTCTTCCCTTGGCCTGAGACTCAAATCCCAACCTCAGACTATTGTTGCTGTGACCTTCCTAGCCTGCATACTTTCTCTGCTTCCTTGTTAGCTGGAAGGAAGCACTACCTAAGATACTGCACTCTTGCATGCAAACTTCATCAGACGTCAGGGGCTGAAAGAAGCCCTCTTTTCTAACTCACCAGCCTCATGTCCTTATTATCCAAGTATATCTGGGAGTTACATGTGCACACACAGCTATGTTGGATGAGTTTTGGGAGAGACCTTCACTGTGGAGCATCTAGGTGCTGGGAAGGGAGTTGCTATTTGTGTGTTTAACCTTGTGCTATCCAGGGCCACCTCTTTCCCAGACCCTGGAAGTCAAGCTGATGTAGTTAGTACCTGCTGTGGTGGCGGAGCCACTAAAGTCCTCTGAGATCCTCAGGACAGCACCCCTTCAAGGGGTCTGTTTTTAGCTTGCAGGAAGGGATGGCTGGTGTCCTGCTGTGGATATTCAATTACTTTCTGAGAGCATCCTAGTCACAGTGATACTGTTCATCGTAGTTTTCTCAGTGATTTATTACTGGGAACTGAGCTTTTGGATGACTGGATTCAGAAAATTATACAACATTGCATGCCTGATGTACTTGACATTATTTATACTTGCTTCTTTTGTGTGTATATGTGTATAGGAGAGTGCACAGGGCATAACATATATGCAGAGATAAGAGGACAACTTTTGGAAGTTCTTTTGTTCTGCTATTTGGGTTCCAGGAATTAAACTGTAGTTGTCATACTTGACAGCAAGCACCTTTACCTGGTGATCCATCTTGCAGACCTTGATTTGGGTTTGGGGATGACAATGGTTTGTTATGAAATGATGAAGTTAAAGAAAAAATATAACAAAAAATAAAGAGAAAATATGTAAAAATGTGTGTTGGTTTTTGGAAATAACGTAGTGTGTTTGAGTGAAATAATTTGTTTTGTTTCTGGATCAACTTGTGTTTTTCACAGGTTATTTGGGCTGTCCCTGCTCGTGTATTTGTGTGTGTGTGTGTGTGTGTGTGTGTGTGTGTGTGTTTGAATGTGTGCAGGTGTGTATGCACATGTGTAGCTACCTATGGAAACTAAATTACAGCCTTGGCTATCATTTCTTAGATATACACCTTTTGTTTGTTGTTAGTTTTTGGTTTTGTTTTTTTGTTTTTATTTTTTTGAGACAGGGTTTCTCTGTATAGTCCTGGTTGTCCTGGAACTCACTCTGTAGACCAGGCTAGCCTTGAACTCAGAGATCCACCCATTTTTGCTTCCAGGGTGCTTGGGATTAAAGATGTGTGTCACCACACCTGGCCAATACCTTGGTTTCTGAGACAGGGTCTCTTACTGGTTGGAACTTATCAAGCTGGCTGGCCAGTGAGCCTCAGGGTTCCTCCTGTCTTCATCTCTACAGCACTGGGATTATAGGTATGCTTCACTCATCTGGCTTTTTATGTGGGTTCTGGGGATCAGACTTGGGCTCTCATGCTTGGACAGTAAGCACTTTCCCAACTGACCCATCCGTGCGGCCCTCTGCTTGCTTGCTTCTTGAGTGTGTCTCATGGTGTCTGGCTGCCTCAGATCTTTGTTAATGTGAAGTAATCCCCTTTTCTGCTGGGGAGAGATCTCAAGGCAGAGTGTCCCTGTGCACCAGGCTGAGGGGTAGGTGCATCTGAAAAATGGGCCTTGGCTCTTTCTCCAACCACTTGCTTAGTCAGTATTCAGAACTTCCTGCTTCTGTGCTAGGCTGGGCTATGTTCTGGAACCACAAGGAATTGCTGCCACTCAGGAGCCTACATTCTTGTAGGTGAGGCAGGAAACAGGTGAAGAACTGAGTGGCAGCACATGGGCACCTAGGATCCTAGGGACAAATGAGGCAGGGTCTGTATGGAGCACAGCCCCAGGAAGGCATTTCTGTTTTCCAAGACCTGGAGAAACAACTGATTTCTAAATTGAAGACAGATAATTGAGGGGTTAGATTTGTGTTGCAAAATATTCTTCCAGCAGCTCCATGTGAAGGGTGGACCACAAAAGTATAGATGGGCAGCAAGGAATTGAACTGGGAGGCTGTGTGTAGTGATGCTGTACTCCCTGGATATAATGGGGAGGGCCAGGCCAGTATCTATCCCAGATTGAATGTACCCAAATTTGTCATTTTGGGAGAGGCCAAGACAGAAATGGGACAGATACGTGGCTTTTTACTAGGATGCCATTTGGGCCTAAAAAACCCGAGGTCTGGGAATAGCATCTATGAGAGAGACCACCTTTCCTCAGAGGGAATGGTCTTCAGTGTCACTGACACTGAACATCCAGCAAGCCTGTGTCCACAGAGTTTGGGGTGCAGGTTATAAATTCTCTCAGATATGGGTCCTTATGATACCCAACTGGCTGACTGCCACAGGCTTATTTAAAACAGGTGTGGTGATGGGCTCTGCTTCAGCCTTGGCTGTGAGTCAGACATGCGGAGAGCCAGCCTGGAGTTTCTTTCATTCATCCCTATTTGCTTTTTGTTGGTAATCCTGTGTAATTCCCTGGTTTCATGATGTAATTCTAATGGAATTAAACTTGAACACTTCAAAAATTATGTAATTAATTGTGTTCAGCTTCAATTACAGTGACTAATTATAATGATACCTGGTGGCAAGTCAGGTATGTACTGGTAGGGGGTTTGTGTCTGCTAGGTATCAGGACAGACACTTGCTGGCAGGCATTGCAGCAATGACACCAGGGCTGCCTGGCTGGCTATGGCTTCTCTGGCCCTTCCTTGGGTTAGCTCCACTGGTGGGCATGCAAAGAGGGAGGTGATGACAGGCCCTGAAGGGAAAGGCTGTTTTAGGATGAGGTTGATATAAAGGACTACCGCTCTGAAAGCAGGTGGCAGGGTGACCCAGGAAGCTAAGGCCATGTTCTGGGATTCTGTTTGCCTGTGGTATAAGGGCGGGTGCATGCAAGTGCTCTTGAAGATTCCAGACTTGGGAAGGCAACTAAAGGAGGAGGAGACAGCATGAGAGTTACCTTGACATGAGGGAAAGAAGGCAGAAGTCAAGTGTAAAAATGTCCCTGCTGGTACCGTTTGCAGGAAGACAAGGTGCGGACCATAGGTATAGAAACAACTGTTAGACCCGACAAGGTGCAGGCCATAGGTATAGAAACAGGACTGTTAGACCCGACAAGGTGCAGACCATAGGTATAGAAACAGGACTGTTAGACCCGACAAGGTGCAGCCCATAGGTATAGAAACAACTGTTAGACCCGACAAGGTGCAGCCCATAGGTATAGAAACAGGACTGTTAGACCCCACGACACAGGTCTGAGTTTGAAGACTTCAGTGTACTGGCCAGTTTTTGTGTCAACTTGACACAGCTGGGTTATCACAGAGAAAGGAGCTTCAGTTGGGGAAATGCCTCCATGAGATCTAGCTGTGAGGCATTTTCTCAATTAGTGATCG